>CAIGRP010073649.1:0-16604 GCA_903798385.1 Fraxinus cuspidata | reverse complement strand
TAAGTATTGTGAGGTTCGATAGAGGATAGAAATATATCTTTATATTTCGCATGGTTATTTTGATACTCTAGCTCTTTTTATGATTTCTTATATGTTGATATCTTTTATAGAGATATAGAAATATCACATATATGATTAGATTTAATTGCTATCGAGAGAAGCTTTTAAATAAATTTGGAATTTTGATCAACTCGCATGATAACAATGAGTCATTTTAATTGTGTGCTAAAAATGAATTAACAAGGGGAATTCTACATCTTAGCGATACTTTTACATATTTGAACTCAAATTGGTTAAATTGTTTTCTAATTTAATCGATAGAAAACTCAAACCATATTTGCTACTCAATTAAGGCTACTGTTAATTATAACTCGATCTAATACGTAGTTCTCGTAGGTTCGACACTCTACTCAAACTATATTACTTGATCACGATCAATAAGCAATCACATCATTCCTATCATTTCTTTTAAAATAAGGACAATGATCAAATGTACTTCTCATAAAACCAAAAGATGACACATAACTGTTAAATCTTATATACCATTGTCTAGGTGATTGTTTCAAATCATACAAAGACCTATTTAAGAGACACACATGATTAGATCTTTTATAATAAATGAAATCTTGTGGTTGTACCATGTAAATAGTTTCATCCAAGTTAACATGTAAGAAGACAGTTTTAACATCCATTTGTTCAAGTTCTTAATCATATTGAGCAACCAAAGTAAGCATGACTCTTATAGTAGTNTCATCTAAGTCACCATGCAAGAAGACTGTTTTAACATCCATTTGTTCAAGTTTTAAATCATATTGAGCAACCAAAGTAAGTATGACTCTTATAGTAGTGTATTTAACAACATGAGAGAAAATTTCATTGTAGTAAATATCAGATTTTTGTGTAAACCCCTTTGCTACAAGTCTAGCTTCAAACCTAAGAGGCTATTTAGAAGAACTACCCTCCTTAATACTATAAACCCATTTACAGTCTACTAAAGACTTACTCTCAGGTTTAGGAACTAACTTCCAAGTATTATTTTTAACTCGGGACTTCATTTCTTATTACATAGCAGCTAGCCACTCATCTGATTGTTGACTACTTAAAGCCTCTTCATAAGATTTAGGTTCCTTAAAAGCTAAATCTTGATATGACAAAACAGCAAATGATTAATAATAACTCATCCTAACATATTCCCTAATCTCCCTCTTAGTTCTATCACGGGCAAGTTGATAATCACATAAATGGTCAACTAATTCATTCACTAAGTCATGTTCACTACCTTCAACAGGTTCCTGTGAACTAGCAACACCATCATTCTCCTTACCAACTTAATTCTCAACTTGTTCTTCATTAACAAGTTCAAGAAAGTAACCTAATTTTACCTGCATCCTAGTCTCATCATCATTTTCACTTTCGGGGACATCACTAGAGGCTTTCTTACTCAAACAAGGCATATTAGCTTCATTAAAAGTCGCATTCCTACTAGTTATTATCTTAAAACCCTTCTCATCTCTAGTAGTCTGTATCCTTTAACACCTTCAAGATACCCCATGAAAACACATTTCTGAGATCTAGGTTCCAACTTGCATAGACTTTGATGAGAATATGCAGCACACCCAAATGTTCTCAAAATAGTATAATTAGACAATTTTCCTGACCATACCTCTTCAGGTGTCTTACCATCTAAAGCACTAGAAGGAGTCCTATTCACAATATACAAGCTGTCATAACAACCTCAACCTAAAGAACTTTAGGTACTCAAACCTAATCATCATGCATCTAACCTTATCCAAAATAGTCTTATTCATTCTTTCAATAACTCCACTTTTTTGAGGAGTATAAAGAACATTTTTATGCCTGAGGATCCCATCATCTTTACAAAATTGATCAAATTTAGAATTACAAAATTTCAAACCATAGTCTTCTAATTTTTAAACTTTTCAAAAGTATTAATGAATATACTCAAGGATAGATACAGTTTTATACTGACCAGTATTAAAATGAAGTCTATGTTGTTTTCCTAAGGTACAATACTCACGGAAAGGAACCTTAGAAATCACATCCTTACCAAATGCTCATTTCCTATTTAAAATATACAGACCATTTTCACTCACATGTGCAAGCCTAATATGCCACTTTAGGGTAGCATCAATCTCAACACTAGATGACTCAGCAGTGTGACTCTGAGCTATACTGGCTCTAGTGACACATATACCATTCATTTTGGTACCATTGAAAATAACTAAGGAACCCTTAATTACTTTCAAAGAACCATTTCCAATCCGACATTGCAGGCTTATTTCATCTAGATTACCCATAGAAATCATGTTCCTATTCAAATCAGAAACACACCTTACTCTTTCTAAAGTAAATGTATATCTATTGTCAAATTTCAAAGTCACACTACCAATTCTTTTAATACTACAAGCTACATGGTTACCCATAACCACCTCTCCACCATTAAGATCCTTAAAGTTCTCTAACCAAGGTCTTCTAGAGATCATATGGAAAGTACACCCTAAATNATCAGAAACACACCTTACTCTTTCTAAAGTAAATGTATATCTATTGTCAAATTTCAAAGTCACACTACCAATTCTTTTAATACTACAAGCTACATTGTTGCCCATAACCACCTCTCCACCATCAAGATCCTTAAAGTTTTCTAACCAAGGTCTTCTAGTGGTCATATGAAAAGTACACCCTGAATCTAGAATCCATTCACTATTCTGATCATTATTATCAACATAATTTGCAGCATTCAAATCAGAAATGGGTTCGTCACCACATACACATCAACAGTCCTCTCATCTATGGGTTCAACAATATTTCCATCATCTACTCTCATCTCTCTCTGTTCATTCTTCTTCTTATAACAATCTTTTATGAAATGTCATGTCTTCCCACAACCATAACACTTCCTATTTCCACTCCTAGACTTAGATCTAGATCTCCATTTCCTCCTCTTCTTGAACTAATTTATTAAAAGTGTTAAGATTATCATCTAAGTCTNAAAGCTAAAGAACCTTTCTAAAAGGAAGAGTTTATTAGGAAAACTTTTAAACATATATTGCTCTTTTAACTTTTCCCACAAAGCCTGAGCATTATCTTGTTTTCCTATTTTTCTTAACACTTCATCAGACAAATGAAGAATTATAGAGGCATAGCAAGTTCATCAGATTCAAGTTTTATCATCAGTCATAGTAGTAGGAAATTCATCAGTTATAGCCTTAGAGACTTTCTGTTGAACTAAGACCCCTTTCATTTTTTGCTGTCAAATGGGGAAATCCTATTTTCCATTAAAAACTTTAAGTTCAAACGTTGTAGTTGTTATTTGAAGTTTTTAATCAACACAATAAAATGATTTGATATCTCAGTTTAACAGAAAAACAAAAAATTGATATTTCACAACCAAATTGAATAACACACATTGACCTCAGTGTTACAAAAAAAAAACAGGGATGAAATATCAATTCAAACAACAGACTAACAACACAGTGAACAACACGTGGACAATCAACAGTGATTATGAGCAGTTTAATAGCCATAGTGAAAAAAAAATAAATCAGCTGAGGTATTAAACTAACCCACAGTCACAGTAATTCACCAAATATGCTACAGTAAATTAAACAGATTAATATTGAAAATTTCTCCAATTTCTGTGTGTTATAATTCACCAAGATTCCGTGAAGTTCACGACCCCAAGTCAAGGTGCATTTCTAAGACACCAATAAAATGGAGCTAACAAGGAAAACATGGGGGAAAATTAAGAGTACTCAAGATCAAAGATAACTGAATAATCAATAAAAGGGTTTTAGGAAGTGTCACCAAGTCTAGTTCGAAAAACCAGCAGCAAGAAGGATTTATCAGGGATTGCAGGACTCGCTGCTCAAAGCCCAATCACCAAGCTCGTTCACCAAGAACTAATTTCCCTCACAAGAATACAAACATAAAAGCAATGATTAGTAGCAAAATCGAAAAATTCAAAAAACCAGGGTTTCACGAATTCACGATCGATCCAAGTATGTCAACTGAAAATTAATTTTTCAATAACAATCACTTGATTGAAGGTCCCTTACGGATTCACTCATGCTCTGATACCACTTGTAGAGCTAAAAATCCACAACGAAAGCAGAAAATGGTCAGATTCACAAAGAATACTTAATGCGTCATGAAATCGATCCTTTATTAACATAGGGCTCATAAATATTTCATTGTACCATTTTGTACAACATTGAAACAGCCACAAGAACCCAAAACCCTAAGGCGAAAAATACACCGCCGCTACTACAATGGATCTAGATCAAATAGCTGACCAAAAACTTTAAAATTCTCAATCGAAGATTCACTAAGATCCAAATCACAAAGATTTAATATCAAAACCAGAAGTTTTGATCAACTCACACAGATTTGAATGAGAGAATACAGAGATGAATGCTAAACGGGAAAACCTATAAGCTTTTCATGAACAAACAAAAAGCAAAATGAATAATCTTCCAAACGTGACCTTTCTGCTGGTATATATACGAAATACCATCACCATAGATCCAGCCATCAATCTACGGCCCAGAGCAATACATGTGGCTTCACCTTGGGCTCGGGTTTGGGCCTGAATCAATATTGAGTTATTGGACAATGATTGTTAGTATTCAGCAATGGGCCAAGCCCAGTTAATTTTCATCATAGCCCAGCCTTGGTTGAAATGCAAATGTCAATATTGGCATCACAATCCAACATTTTGTTATCAATAAGTATGACCTACTTCTATTTAAATAATTATTTAGCCCATGTTTGATAATCATTGTTTTCGGAAAACAATATTTTGAACAGTGATTTTTAGGAGAACATGGTTAAAAGATGGGGAAAATTTTTAGATTTACGTACAATATATTTTATTGTATCAATGTGTGGTTGAAATTGAATGTATAGAAAAAAAATATTTGAAAATAATAGTTGTCAAACATGTGCTTAATGTAATGATATATTAGAAAAATATAACCTATAATAATTAATTTTTTTTAACAATAATGCTGAATGTACATTCATTCCCTTACATCAACTTTGACATCCCTTTTGCCTTAAAAAATTGTGGACGAAAAAATATATATTTTTTAAACTGTTCAATAATATATTGTCAAGTAATAATATAAATAATAATATAATAGATGATATGCAACATGATTATTTTTTTAATATGTGGAAAATACGAGTTAACTTTTATTACACGGTAATTTAGTCGAACAGACAAGCTTGGTCACGTTTACAAGGAAAGCATATAAAATATGAAAATGTCAAAGATCCCAATTACAAAAAGGAAATATTGCACAGCGGTCCCTAATATTTTTAATTTTCGTAACGTTTATTGTAACCTTCAATTTGTATCAACAAAAGTCTCTAACCTTTCATAAATATACAGCAAATGTCCAAATAGATCAAAACCATCAATTCGAACCATTTGTCATTTTTTTAATATGTGGAAAATACGAGTTAACTTTTATTACACGGTAATTTAGTCGAACAGACAAGCTTGGTCACGTTTACAAGGAGAGCATATAAAATATGAAAATGTCAAAGATCCCAATTACAAAAAGGAAATATTGCACAGCGGTCCCTAATATTTTTAATTTTCGTAACGTTTATTGTAACCTTCAATTTGTATCAACAAAAGTCTCTAACCTTTCATAAATATACAGCAAATGTCCAAATAGATCAAAACCATCAATTCGAACCATTTGTCGACTAACAAATGTGCAAATTGAATATTCCAACCACTTCAACAAGGGCATTTTCGTCAATCCTGTATAAACTAAATTAAAAGAATAAAAAAAGAAAAGAAAAAACCATCTCCTTCTTCCCCTCCTCACCCCACCCCAACCCACCCAATCTCAAAAAAGAAACCAGAACAGCCGATTACCAACAATAGTGTTTCCGACCAACATCCAACCTACAATTCCTTTAATTCATTCACAATTTCTCCACATCATTTTTCAGTAATATATAGTAGCACTAATGGAAGCTTGAGTCCGAATTTTCCATTCCTTCAATTGTCATATTT
The DNA here is from genome assembly GCA_903798385.1 of Fraxinus cuspidata. NCBI lineage: Eukaryota > Viridiplantae > Streptophyta > Magnoliopsida > Lamiales > Oleaceae > Fraxinus > Fraxinus cuspidata. The sequence goes on along the minus strand of CAIGRP010073649.1, from coordinate 10,549 downwards.
TCCTCAAAACTCCTTCTATCAGATTCCCTTTTACCATTAACCAAACTCTATTTGTTGAATTCACTCACAATCCAAATATTTTGCATCGAACTACTAATTTTCAAATACCCGCTTATCAATTTGCTTTCTACATTTCAATCACCTCATCTTTCAACTTCCCCACAATAATTTTGCTAATATATTTTCTGTGCCCAAGGGGAAGAAGTCTTTCGAGTGGAACATGCTTTAGAATAAACCATCAACAGTGGGATTGAACATGTAAATGTGACTGTGGTGGTGTTGGGGTGGCTTGGGGCGAAACGTAAGCACTTAAGGAGGTATGTGGAGTTGTACAATTCGAGGCTATGACGTTTATGACTTCGATCAGGGATGTACTTTCGTTTGATATGGGAAGAAGATTGGAAGAGAGGGTAGAGGAATTTATCGGCGAGCTAATTTTCTGGTTGTTGAAAAAGGATGGACGCGTAGAGATTGGTAGGCGGTGGCCGACGATTTTCTGGTTTCTGGTTTCTTTTTAGGGATGGGGTAATGGTTGGGGTAGCGTTTGAGGGTGGGAGGGGGAAGAAGAAGATAGTTTTTTTTTTCTAATTTAGTTTATATGAGATTGACCAAAATGCCCATGATCGAAATAGTCAAAATATTCAGTTTTCATATTTTTTCAAGCCAACTAACGGCCATTTGAAATCACCTATACAGGCACAAACTGAATATTAAGGTAAATTTTGAAATAATTAAAAAAATGAGGACCGATGCTGCAATTATTGCTTACAAAAATCGGGCATTTATCGTCGAACAGAACAAAAACCCAAAAAGAAACTGAATTTTCTAGTCTCGATCCTATCATCAGCTAGAGATAGAGAGATGTCGTGCTTGGCATCATGCTGTGCGTCCCTTACGTGCGGTCTCTGCACATCAGTGGCCTCTGGCATCACAAAACGCTCTGCAAGAATCGCCTACTGTGGCCTTTTTGGTATCTCTTTGATTCTATCTTGGGTTCTCCGAGAATTCGCCACTCCTCTTCTCAAACATTTATCATGTAAGACTGAAAATTGATTTTTCGTTCAAATTCAAACATATATCCAATTGGGTTTTTATTATTTTTTTTGCTTTCTTGTGTTTATGTGTTCTGAGATTATGGAATTATGGGAGATTTATGTTGAAATCCGTTCTGCTATGAACTTCGTGAGAAGTTGTGAAATGGGCTGGGATGATTTGATTCTTCTTAGATCGATTAAGGCTCCTTTGATCAGAAAGACGCATCATTAAAGGCTTCTCTAAGCGTGGAATCCAAATAGAATAGAATCTCTGCAGAAAGAAGTTATCAAGAGTTGGGAACTTGAACCCAACTGGATTAAGCCTTTAATATATGTATGTCTAACTTTGAGGCACACGTAAAGAACCTTTCTTTTTTATTTTTTTATTTTGCGTGTGTGTGTGTGTTTCTTTAGAATTGGTTAATTTGGATGATAATTAAGGGGGGGAACTGACATTTTTCTTTTCATGGTTTTATGATCTTGGGTATATAAGAAACGAATAAGGGATAAGCATTGGTGGATATTGATATGGATAGACTTCAAAGGAGAATAAGCTTGTGCCTTTCTTACACAAACGAACGAGTAATGTTCTAGATTGATTTCATCATTATTGTATTTCACTATGAATCTAGATTTAAATGTGGACCTTATGGTAAGTACTTAATTATGGACGGCCACCTGTTCTGAGGATGAAAGCAATTACCTGTAATCTTATGCCAATTGACGAAAAGATCAGATGAATTTTGACGTTCTTCTGAAGCAAACAAATGCTTTAAGTAGCCAATTTATTTCTTTTCATATTCGTACCTGTCATTTGACTCGTTTAATAAAACTATTTCCTGGAGTGGGAATTGCAATTCTTTTGAGTGCCTGACTTTTGGCTCTTGGGTTGTCTGATATTTGCATATATCAACTGTTTAAGGTTACGAATATTTTGATCCTCTTCTGGTTAATTTTTTAGTTTAAGAGTATTTCTTTTGATTTCTAAGTTCAAGTGTTTTATGGAATAGTTAGTTTAAGAAAACCCTGGTAGTACTCTAAATTTCTTTTGACTATAAACGGATACATATTTATTCTCTACCAAACATGATACCTACATTCTTCCGTATAATTTGTCAACCAACGTGATTGTCCATTTAAGTTGAATTTCCAATTGCTTTTTTTTTTATAACCAAAAATACTCTTAAGAGTAGTTCATTTAATTTACAAAGATATGCATTGGTCGCTTCTGATGAGGCCATGTCATGAATTTCTTTACAGGGATAAACACTTCAGAAAACCTCCCAAAGGAATACTTTCAAATACAAGCCGTTCTTCGTGTCAGCTTGGGGAATTTCTTGTTTTTCGGAATACTTGCCCTTATAATGATTGGAATCAAGGATCAAAATGACAGACGTGATTCCTGGCATCACGGTGGATGGATTGCTAAGATGCTGATTTGGGCTTTGCTCACCATCCTCATGTTTTTTCTACCTAATGTCATCATAACAGTTTATGGTCAGTTTCATATCCTGAATCGACTGTTTTTTAGCATCTTTTAATGGATGGAATATTTAAATGATATATATGTGTTTCATATTTGCCTGTGGCCATGTTGATATGCATTTTGGTAGATTTATTAATGGAGCAGTGATATTATTTCCTTGTAGAATGAGTTAAAAACTTACTTTCCAGCATGTTTACCTTATTTATTTAATTCCCGTCTAGCTTGGGGGATGATTGATAGGATCCCGACTGCTGGTCCCAATCCTCCTGTGCTAGTTGCTATCAGAATGTGCTAACCTGCTGATGAAATATCAGATTAGACCTCAGTTTAGGCAGAATCAACAATGAGCTGTAATGATGAATTGGAACTAAAACAGATGCACGATGGAAGAGCCAGTGACTTGATATTGAAGAATGAACTGAACAAAATGGATAACAAATTCCAAGGCTATTTGAGAGGTCTGGTCTCTCCCCCCCTCTCCTAACAGAATTTCCCTGAAAACATCAATGATCCAAACCCCCCGTTCCCTCTATCTTTATTCACAATCCCTACCACAACATTATTACATTTTTACCCCTGTCTAACTAACTTCTGATGACTTGGCAAGCCCTTTATTACTTCTCGCATATGTGAAACGGATAGGAGGTCTATCAATGATTTAGAGTTAATAGAATTTTTTTTCTCCACTTTCATGCTTTAAGTCTTAACTAGTCAAACTCTTTTTATCAATTAATACAAATTTGTTTGATTCTAATATTCTCTTCAATCAAGCAGTGCTAATGGCTCATAAGAAATGATCTTAAACTTCCAAAATAATAATAATCCTTCTTTTTGATCTCTACTAAATTTAGTTTGGCAATCTTACCTTTGGAGCACGTACAATTGACAAAATCTCAACCGGGACTATTTATTTGGTTTGACTTTTTGTGACCTAGCTCGTTTACCGATTAGGCTTGACTTGAAGCCCAATAAGCACTGTGTCCCTTTTTTTTAATCTTGATTGAAGCCATTAATTAATCACAATGCTGCTATTTGTTTTAACCTTTAAGTAGCTGCCAAAGTGCTAAAATATTGAAGACTAAGTTTTAATAGATAAACGTGCACAATGTTGAATAGTTTAATCTTTTAGATGATGTAGTTCAACATGGTAAAGACCTGAAATCAACTTTCACCACAATCCATTTATGAAAATTATAAATGTGTTGGGCCTTTGGTGGGGGGGAAGGGGGAGCATGTTGAAGACTGAATATAAATAAATAAATGTGTCTCCTCTCCTACAACTTAAGCTTCCCCTTTCACAAACGTCTCTAGATGAGATGGTTCAACTTAAAAGATATTTACTTGATGGCAAAAGTTACATAGACAGGTTATTGTGTATGCAGGAATTCTTTCCAAGTTTGGGGCAGGGTTATTCTTACTGGTCCAAGTCATAATATTGCTAGATGCCACACATTCATGGAATGATTCATGGGTTGCTAAAGACGAGCAAAAGTGGTAGGTTCAAAGTTATTCTTTTTTACGCTCGACCTAGTTCTTAATTGATAAGTAATCTCGTCTCTCTTGTTCTCAGGTATGTTGCTTTGCTGGTTATATCAGTAGTGTGTTATCTTGCAGCGTTTACATTTTCAGGAATTTTATTCATTTGGTTCAATCCTTCCGGTCATGACTGTGGTCTTAATGTCTTTTTCATCGTGATGACCCTTATTCTTGCCTTTGCTTTCGCCGTTATTGCTTTGCACCCTAAGGTGAGAAACTATCTTTTCAACTGCTAAGGTTGTAGTCTTAATTTTATTAAAGCTGTAATTCGCCTCATGTGATTTGGAATTGGGAATTCAGAATTAGAGTTCTTGGAAAGTAAAATGAAAATTTTATGGAAAATATTCTAATTTCACTTTTAAGCCCCGTATACAACAAAGTGGCAGCTATAGAGCATGCTTGGTTAGGCTTAGAAATCTTAGTAAGTAGGCTTAAAGAAATATTTTTTATTGATCAAAATTGGACACATATGAGTTCGTTATTTGGATAGTAAGCCAAAAGTTAACTCCAAAATACTAACCTTTCTAAGTAAAATGAAAAGTTGCTTAAAATTAACTATTACTTATTTTTAAGCTTAGCCAAACATTCTGTTAAGTTCATTTCACCACACAAGTTAAATTGTTTAAATAAGAAAATTGATTTTGTGAAATTCTTGTCGTGTTTTAATAAGTTAAAACAGGGTTTAACTCGGAATATGAGATCCCGTTTCTCAACAGGTAAACGGCAGCCTCTTGCCTGCTTCTGTGGTATCCGTTTATTGTGCTTATCTTTGTTATACTGGTCTCTCGAGTGAGCCTCGAGGTTATGAGTGCAATGGTCTTCACAAGAAGTCGAAAGCTGTAACCACGAGTACCCTTGTTCTCGGGATGCTTACAACAGTTCTGTCCGTTCTATATTCTGCACTCCGTGCTGGATCATCAACAACATTTTTATCCCCACCGTCTTCACCCCGAGCAGGTATTTTTTAAACTGATCCAAAATCTTTCCAATTCTACTGGATTTTTGTTCTCATTTCTCTTATATTCTCTTGGAATTTTGAGTAAATTTCCGGCCTTAATACCAGTGTATGTGCCTCGTTTTGGGGATAACATCAACGGCTGTTTGGTATTGTTGATTAGATAGCACTAGACACTATTAAGAAAATTATTTATAGAGCATGTTTGGCAAATAGAAGTTGCTATCTTATAAAATGGGGACCCGCAAAAAATCCACAAAACTGAGGGTCCCGCAGCTTATGTGCCAGATAAGGTGAGAATTTCCAACTTATGTAGCTTACAAGCTAGCTTATGAATTTTGGTATATACAATTTGTGGGCACCCAAGTTATAAGATAGCAACATTTTTTTGCAAAAAATGCTCATGGTCTATATTTTCCATGCCTAGTATTGTACACCAATCATGCCCTACGCGTTTGAACAATATTGCAGCTAGAGATTAACCTTCAAAATTTCCATTGCAGGTGGGACGACACCTCTTCTACAGTCAGACGACCCAGAATCGGGAAGAGAAAAGAAAGTAGCTGAAGCACGACCTGTTACTTACTCGTACACCTTCTTCCACTTGATATTTGCTCTGGCCAGCATGTACTCGGCCATGCTTCTGTCGGGATGGACCAGTAGTTCTGAGAGCTCCGACTACATTGATGTCGGCTGGACGTCAGTTTGGGTTCGTATCTGCACGGAATGGGTCACCGCTGCGTTGTATGTTTGGTCACTTGTGGCACCGTTGATCTTACCCGATCGTGAATTTTATTAAATCATCCTTTCTGATGAAAATGGGGTTCTTGTATGTGTTAATATCTGTATGCACTTGTAATGTGATGTTATGACAATACATACAAGCTAGTGTGAACTTCAGAATTTGGTTGAATAATGTATTGTGTTGTACATAGCGTGGGAGGATTTGATAGTACTAAATAGTATAAAAAAATGAAATAAGTAAAAATTTCGTTCATTATACTAGAGTCCTATTCTATATTTTTAAGTGCTAAAGCATGACATATTAAATCATATCATATTTGAGAATTCTTAGTATTTGGACTTCTGTATTCAATTTTGGGAACATTGTATTTATAAATATCTAATCATTAAATGTTGTATGCTTTGAAGAAAAATTATTTTTAAAAAATCTTTAACAAACAAGCCTTTAACGTCGTCATATTGTGATGTTATATACCGTTGAAAATGCACTTGATTTTTTTAGCTTTCAGGTTTTTATTTTTTTTCCTGTGTTTGGCATCTGATTATGTAGCGATATCACGTGTACGTTATTATAGGATAGTGATATTTAGTAAAATGGCGATTATTCTCTTATTACCACATTAATCATTTGATTTTTAAAATAATAATAAAAAGAAAAAAATATCGACAAGAATAATATCTAGTAAAATGACTATTATTATGTTATTACCACATTAATCATTTAATTCAAAATAATAATAAAATAAAAGTACTTAAAGACAATAAAAAGATAAATTTTTTTTTTTGAATAAAATCGAAAAGCTGTAAATTGGTAATTAAAAAAAGATACATTAGTTGGAAGAAGGAGACAAAAAATTATGGGTGAATGATACCTAACGTACGCACCCTCTCCCAACCCCCTACGGTTGACTAATATGCGCACCTCCTCCATTTTCCACTTTTCCACCTGCAAAAAACAGGACATCCCCACCGAAACCCCTATATCCACCAACCCAACCCACCCCCTCCCCTTTTCAATAACATGCGCCATCTCCTCCTCACAATGGCCCCTTCTTCACAGAAAAAACCCACCACCGTAAAACCCAGTTCCGCAACCACCGCCAACGTCAACCATAACCATGCAAATTCCCCAAATTGCCCTTCCCTCTGCAGGCACTCCCCTTCCGCCACCCTTGACATCCTTATTTTCATCATTGTTCTCTTTTCTGGAACCTTTCTTATTATCTCCTACTTTTCTTATCTCATCAAAGCTTTTTCCCTCCTCCTTCCCCCCTTTTCCGCCATTGTTTCAGAGCTTTACTATAATATAATATCTGATGCGCAATCGCAGTACTTCTTTTTCGGCTTATTTTTGCTTTCTTTTGCTATATTTGTTATGTTTTTCGAGATCTGTTTTGGGTTCGGATCGAAGAGATGCGGGAAGAATGGGTGTAAAGGATTGAAGAAGGCCATGGAGTTTGACTTGCAGTTACAGGGAGAGGAGCTGTTGCGGTCGGAGAATAAGGCAGTTAAGGATGTCAATGAGTTGCCATGGAAGGGCGATTGTGAGGATAATCCGGATTATGAATGCCTGCGTGCTGAGTTGAGGAAGATGGCCCCGCCCAATGGACGTGCAGTCTTGCTTTTCCGTGCGAAATGTGGGTGCCCGGTTGCCAAACTGGAAGGATGGGGACCTAAGCGTGGTCGGCGCCACAAGAAGTGAGTAAAGTTCCTGTTGAATGTTGTTTTTCATTGAAAATAAATGAGTCTTTTCTGGTTCATGGATTTCTGTTACGAGTGAATTTTATCTAAATTATGGATGGATTTGATTATGATGAATTTGCATACGAAATTGCATTTTACTTGTTTTAGTTCAATGGTGTTATCTCTAGCTAAAATGGTTTTAGTACGATGATATAGGTTCATAACATGATATGTGATTTGATTTTCTACATGATTTATATTCTGCACTGTGGATTATATGAAATTTGCTTTTAGTGATTTTCGAAAGTGTGATCGTATAATGTGCAAATTAGATTGTCAAAAAAATGTAGAGATCTCTCAAGTTTGATAGTTTACCATTAGTATAGTGGTTGATGCTAGAAATGATTTCTTTTCTGCTTTGATAGTGATTAGAATAGGTTATTTTTGCCTCTTGAGTTGTTTGGCTTTACTTGGGGTAGAGTTAGGAACTGGTATTATGATAAAGTCGTCCATTGTATTCTCAGACCAGTCATTCTCAAAGAAGACAAGGTGGTTGTAACGAACTTTGTCATTTTGAGGCATTGTCATGCAAGTCAGAAAGCCCGCAGTGGTTGGAAAAGTTAATTATGGATGAGGATATCATTTTCTTTTAAGTAGTACCGAAGGTTTTTAAGCAATGGAACTGAGTTCTGACTGATGGAAAGGATAAAATTGGAACTAAGTTATAAATAATACATATATATGTTATTGTTCTCTATTGTCTTAATCATAAGTGTGGAAATATTTTCTGGCTGTTAATAACTACGTCTCTCTAATAGTACAGTATTGGAGGAAGACTTGTTGAGAATACATGAGTAATAGTATGGATCAATTTAAAATTAAACTTTAGTTATCTGGTTGACACTATACACAACTTGTTTTGTACGCCGTAGTTGGATTTAATTGTTACACATCTGATCACCGACTGAACAAAGATCTGCTGCCATCATGTTGACGAGTTCCAATATCATAAAGCAGGAGATGCTTTGAATCCTGATTACTATAGGGACAGCGAAAGAAATTTGTTATCGCTTACCAAAATTACAAAGAAAATACAAATAAAGAAAATTCAAAATTTTTATTTGTATTAAGAGTTGAAGTCTTGCACTATATCGGCCATGTATGTCTTTCTGCTGCTATTACTTACACTTGTTAACCACGTGGCAGGACTTTGAACTATATAACTGGCCATGTATGTCCTTCTACTGATATTACTTACACTTCTTAACTGTGTGGCACAACTTGGAACAGCTCTGTGGGGACAGCCAGTGTGTATTTATTTAGTTAGCCTATCTGCATAGATTGCTCTGGTGCAGCACTAAAGCTTAGATTTTGGGTGATATTGATTGGTTGCTTACATTTTAGGGGTAGACTGTAATTCAAAAGTGGTATATAGGAAAGGTTTGATTGCGTAATAAGTATTTCAATGAATGCTATCTGTTGAAAATCAACGAATCAAACCTAAAAGGTAAAAGAAGATTTTCGTAGATCTTGCGAAATGTTGTATTTTTGTGATTTTACTGCTAACTTATTTACCATTTTTTCCATTTCACTGAAGTATAACAGACCTTTTCTACCTTTTCTTGCCCTCTCCATTAAGTGGTTTTCTTGTAGGGAATTGCTACCTTTTCTTTTTTAATTATTAAAATTTTTAATAGCATTATTTCTTTTTACCTTTATCATAGCAAAGAAGTATCACGGTGATTTGGAAAATAAATTTTCTAGGACAACCAAATTAAGTTGTACGTTCGTATATAAGCACGGTGGTTTAGTTTTTTAACAAGGATGTTTAGTTGTTCTCAAGGATACTTGGGATTCATTTACTAATTTGTCGATTATACGTTTTCATGTATTCTGAATGGGTCAAGATCATTTTTTATTTAATATGTGTAGATTTGCAAGTTATAAAAAGAAACAGACATTTTTATACCTAATGAATTTGATATCTTTCTTAATTTCACTTGGCAAGGGAGTGCTTTGATACTCAAGTAATGTTTTTCACTTGGGACCACTTGTTGAATACCCTAGTGGCCAAGTCTATTGGTTCGAGGGTCAAAAGTCATTAGCCTGATGTCATAATTTCATTTTATTTTTCAGAATTATAATAATATAGAAAAACAGTGAAAAATAATGGGGAACAGGGGAAGACCAAGTAACATCCACAGAGACCAGCGATATCAAGGGTAACATTTTCATATTCGAATGCTAGATGCATCCACCCAAGCCGCCAAAAGGGGGGAAAGTTGAAAAAAGTAATGAACAAATAAAATTTAAGCAGCAAGAACCCACATGGAGATTGAATTTACCTTCAAACTCAAAATCATACACAGTTACACACCTCTTAAGTCTTAATTCTCAAGTCCAGCTTGCAGAAACACATATCGAAAATAGCACCTCCGATATCTTTAAAGAACCTTTTTGAAGTAGCGAATCTCTTCATGTTCATATTGATCCACAATTTGGTCTTCAATTTCTCAAAGACCCTCTTCTGTTTCTACCAAAATTTGAGCCCTAAACAGTTGAAGTCAGATGAGTCGAGAAGTTCATCATCACTCTCTAATCAGCCACATTCTTCAGGCTTATAACTATGTTTTTGTTGCCAAACGGGTGTCGTGTGCGGATGACAAATAAGAAGGGAGGTTACGAGGAAAGGAAGAAAAAAATGAGGAGAGGAATGCTGTCGACTGCATATCTAATTTGGATTTTAGGTGGGTGTGGGGGACAAGGGTGATATCAGGAGGGCAAAAGAACATACGGTGAAAAAGGGAATGGAAAGACGGGAGAAAAAAATCAAACAGGTGTTTTTTTCTGGTTCACTATGTCAATTGCATGTTTTTATTTTTTATTTTTTACGGTTTTATGAAGCTAACTGGACAAGACGGATGTCAGGTTCCCTGTTGAACCGGTAAATGATTCCTATCTTTAGTAACATGTAGCCAAGAGACGCATTTGGATTGAGAGCTACATACATTAGATATCCTTTGTAAGTTCCTGGCATCTAGTTATTTAGCAAGCCTGCAGTATCATTCTTTTTCTTCCTTTTTCAATGGTTATTTCATGAATAAGATAAAT
>CAIGRP010073647.1:0-16942 GCA_903798385.1 Fraxinus cuspidata | reverse complement strand
AAAGACAAAAAAAAAAAAGGAAAAATAAAAATTTGTAAAACATTCTAAATGAAAAAATAAAAGAGAAATAAAAAAGTAAGAAAAAAAAAAAAAAAAGAGCATTAGAGGACCTAGCCATGTCGACAAAGTTAGAAAGCGGGCTTTGGCTGCATCAGTCTATTCTTCTTAGCCCACGGAGATGACTAAGTTAGAAATTCAAGAAGCATCTAATTTTTCTATGACAAAATCGATGACCAGTTTTATGATTTTGAAGGTGATACTGAAAATATTGGGCAACCATTTCAATCAGAGTTTGCCAAAAACAAAGCAAAAAATCATGGCTTGTGGAGAACAGGAAAATGATGAGTTAGGGATGTTAGGATATTATTTATTTTGTCATGTGGGCGAAATATATAATTAACTGTGTATAAAGGCTATCTTAAAGTTAAGTCCAAAATTAAAGTGATCTAATAAAGAATTAAGTAATTGGGTTTTTGGCATCTAAATAAAGTGTGAGCCATATTATATGTGTAGAGATTAGATCCATTAGGTTTTGTAATTGACGATGGGCCGAATGCATATAGAAAATATATATTTAGGGTTATTGTCCCCAATTCCATGTAATTCACATTCTTTGTGTCATCNAAAGTGTGAGCCGGACTATATTTGTAGAGACCGGATCCATTAGGGTTTGTTTAACGATATGCCGAATACATATGGAATTATATATAGGGTTATGGTCCCCAATTCATAAGCGAAATTCTCATTTTTTGTGTCATCACATCAATACAGGAATACAAGAGAAAGTATATTGAAGAGGAAGATTCATAAGTCCACAATCAAGAATCAAGAAGAAGGTTTGGAGCAATGAAATTGAAGAACAAGAAATCAAGATCTAAAGATCAAAATTCATTATTCAAAATACAAATCAATGGATCAAGGTATGTTCCGCGTTAATTAAGTTTCTTGGTGATTTGATATGAAAATCTTGGCAATTATGTAAAGTTTATAAAGATTAAGTTTCTTGAAAAATTTCAACAAGGGATTGATTCGTTCAGTGGCACAACAAGAATAAGTCATAATAAGCTAACTGCTAGAGGAAAGAAAAGTCTCAAGGCATGTCAAAAAATGGATCAGAATAGTTCGAAATCAATCTATTCCGACAATTTATTTTTGGAAATTGAAAAGAAAAATAACTAAAAATACCACTTTACCTTCGATTATTCAATATGTACTCATCATTGCAATGATGGGAAGGCGTGATTTCACGAATGGTGAGAAGAGAAGAAGGGAAAAACTTCGTTCTTCAGCTTGATATTTTGCCACAATTATGTCACATGTTCTTTAGAGTGTAGTAATCAACGGGAAGAATATGGAAAAATTGTGGAGAGACGAGAACACCTTTCCCTTTGGATAATAATATTCACGCGCTCATTTAATGGAGAATTTGGATGAAAATGGACGAAAAATACGTTTTGCGCAATAAAATATGGAATTTAGGGGAAAAATACCAAATATTAGAAGGTGAGGACATTGTGCACAAAAAAAAGTGAAAGGCATAGACGTTTTGTGCTAATTATCCTTATACAAATAACAATGAATGTAATGTGGGTAAATACATCCTAACTAAGCCCATGTATGGGGTCCATTATTTGGCCTAAATAATGTTTTGAATAATAATTTTTAGGAGAACGTTTGGTTAAAAAGTCATAAATTTTTTTGAATTTACGTGCATAATATTTTATACTATAAATGTATTGAAAATAAGCATATAGAAAAAAGAGTTTTCAAAATCAAACAGGGGGTAAATGGAAAGAGGGCAAATGGTCGACTATTGTTCATGACACTATTTATTCTCTCACTTGAAGACTCATTTTATGTATCCTTGCAAAATGAATTTTTAGTCCACTTCAGTGTCATTTGGTTGTCTAGGTTTTTCTCTATGAACGAGATGTAAATTGTGTGATTTCACATTTTCAATGGATTGTATTTACGTGTAGAATATTTGATTGAAGCTGAGTGTAGAAAAAAGAATTTTTCAAATAATGATTATGAAATGGGGCAAAATTGAAAGGGGCAAACGGTCGGCTACTGTTCATAGCACCGTTTATTCTCACTCGAAGACTTTTATTTTTCCTTGTAAAATGAATTTTTAGTCCACTTCAATGTCATTTGGTTGTTTAGCTTTTTCTCTATCAACGAGAGATAATTTGTGCGATTTTCACACTTCCAATGCGGTTTCCAAATTCACTATTCATCGATCTATTCATCTCGATTGTTGTTATTGTAGCAGTCAAGATTGAATGTCAAAGGTTGTGCAATCATCGACCAATTTATCTGTATCCCTCACTATATTTATAAGGTTGAATGTAAGGATTTGTGAGATTTAGGGTTGTTCTCTTTATCATTTCTAAGCCATTTTTTGTTTTCGATTTTTCAAAACAATGAAAACGTATTCTCTTTCTTATTTTCAAAAACTTATTTTTGAAAACAAGTTAAAATTTTACAAAGAAAATCCAAAACGACAAATTGTTGTTTTGGGTGTTTTCAGTTATAATCAAGTCAAAATTTTCAAAACGAGTTTTAGATAGTTTCAAAACAATTTTTCAAAATGTCAAAAAGAGCACATTTTCAACAATCTCAAAATAGACACTCAAAACACAAAACCCAAAATGAATTCAAAACTTAAAAAACAAAACTGAAACACAAAGAGAACAGCCCCTTAGAGTTTTCAAAACTTCTTCAAATTGCAATAGATTGTATCTTAATAATTTTTGTGTTTCCTGTTTCCAAACCTGATACTAGCAAGATTTTGAGCTAGCTTTCTCACTTTTTTTGGATTTGGGTTAGGGTTTTTCACTTACCGCTTTCTTCTTTTATTTTTTTTATTTTTTGGGATTGATGACTATTTTTGCTGATGGAAGAGTTTTTCTCTTTGTGGCAATTGAAGTTGGTGTCGGGAAGTATTTTTTGAATTTGTTATTCTTTTGGTTAGTTTGCAAATTTGGATAGTTTTCATGTGATCGTTATGAAATTATTGTGTTAGTTTATTCAGGATATTTGGGGATTTTTAGAATATTTCTCAGTGTTTGGTTTTTGAAAGTTTAAATTGTTTGCATTTTATTTTTATCTAAATTATGTTTTAGGCATTTTTTATCCCATTTTTTATACCTTCATTTAGTTATAATTACTAATTGTTGCGTGGGTAAGTAGTTTAGCATGTAATTGACATTCCATAAATAACTAACCGAGGGGGAGATGAATTGATTTTAAAAAACTTTTTTGAAAGAATCAATCTAAATGCAAGTAAGTATGAATAAATGAATTAATCAAGTAATATGCGCGAGCATAAAAGCAATTAATAAAAGAGGAGAAGTAATACAAACGATCTAATTATGTAGGGTTGATCAAACGTAATAATCTAAGTCCTCCATTACCGAGCTCTCTGTCCCGATCAATATCTTTTTACTACAATGATTGACTTATAGTATAATCCAAAACCCTTACAAAACATATGGTATTTAAAAATATGGAACATTGATCCTATACAATATTGAGTTTTACGGGACCTCCATACGACTCACACGTTTGAAGAATGTTTTTACAATTTGAATATTCTCTTAGTAAATCATACAAATGAATTAAGTACTAAGAGAGACTAACACTTTAATGAATAACAATAAAATGAAGCTCAAGTGGTTAATGAGAAAAAACTTTGATGACAAAGATGATTTTAAAAGTTAATCCAATCAATCAAAAGTTTTTACAATAAATAATTTGATAAAATAAAGAAGATGTAGGATCAAAGGATTTTTTCCTAAAAAAATAGTTCACTTTAATGCACTTAAAGAATGTTATAACGAGTGCAAAAAGTGAACGTAGTTATAGAGTTAGGGGAGCAAGAAAATTTGTGAAATTGGACAAGGATCCAGACATCCGCTTTCGTGTCCCGATATATGAAATTAGACGTTGTGTATCAAAAATCAAAACAGTAAAGAAAATGTGGCTGTTATACGAACCGAACGTCCGGATGTGCCGAACGTTCACTACTTGAATCGGACGACTACATTTCATAAGCTTTGTCCGTTTTGGCTTCGTTTGATCCAATGTGAATGTTTCGAACAATGTAAGCTATTGGATGATGTTTTTCAAAATATAGTCTAAGTTCAATTATAATTTTAAGAATTAATTTTGCTTTTGATAAACGATATTTTTTGCAAGTGATGATCAACATAACTTTTAGTCCACAAAAATGAATTTTGAGCTTTTACCATTTATTGTTAAGAATTGAAATTATTATACCTTTACAAATGAATAAAGGAATGTCTAGTCTAATGAGCTTCATTTGACGTTTAACTTTTGTAATTCTTGTCCCGAATGATTTGATTTGAATGCTCGATTCATCTTGGCCTTGTTTGGGAGTCTGATTTGTGATGTATTTCTATGTCCACGATTGATCAATTTTACATTGAATGCTTTGAAAAATTATAATCACTGAAAATTGATTATTAGAAAATAATATTATTTTGTTTGTTATGATCAAAACACTAATGATAAAGTCAATCATAAGTCAACAATAATGTTTTTGTGGGTGACATATTTTACAAATTTTTTGAATTGATAAAGGGATATTTGTTTTGGCAAATCATGGACACGAGTATTCATCAACTTACATGGGAAGTGACATCGTGTTTTCCGGTTGCACGAAAAGATATATTTTTAAAAAACATATTCTACAATTCAAAGAATAAAAAATTTTAAGTACTCCAACAAACTATTTATATCTAACACTTAATTTTGACTACTCCCAAATAACATTTATTATTTTTCTCTATTTTTTATTTTTGCTAGTTTCCTTCCAAATTATTATATAGTTTTTGCCATAAAAATTGAAATATTTTGAATTCATTTCATTATAGAGAATGTGTTTAGCTCTCTAAATTTGGAGAGTCAAACTCACTCTCTAAAACTATTGTTTGGTCCCATTGTTTTAAAAATACAGGGATGGCAAAATGGCTCGACCTGAGCTAGCTCTTGTCACGGGACATTTTCGACCCGGAAGAGCCAAGTTTGTGAAAAAAATTAAAAAAAAAATTAGAAGCAGTAGTCTGCATGTTGCAGGCGGTTTTGAAAGGAAAAAAATTAGATTTGAAGTTCGGAAAAAAAAAAAAGTTGGCTCGATCCAATAAGGTTCGAGCCGAAAGCTCGGGTCGAGCCTCAATTTTTTGTCGAGCTTTTGCTCTGTTCGACTCAAGCCACAAAAAGCTCGAACATTTTTTGCTAGAGCTAGTAGCTAGGCTCGTTGACACGGTTAAATACATTTATTCTCTATTTTATTTTCAATTACACATTTTTCAATAAAATAATATTACACGTAAATTCAAATTTTTTTCTTATTTTTTAATAACAAATTTTTCATCAAAATACTATTCCAAAATATATTTTGGACAAAAAAGGGGCTCAAACAGAAATATTAATTTAAAGAGTTTCTTGGAACATAATTTTAAATATTAATTCTTTAAAATAGATAGCATTTTATATTTAAAAAGTAAGATGTTTTAAACAAAATAAATTTAAAGTTGAGGATTTTGATTAGGTTTAAGAATATCAAGTCAAAATACTGTTTATTTCAACCTTTTTAGATATCCCAAACTAACACTACGTGACACTAATCGATATGTCATCTTAAATTTATGATATGAAGTCTTATTAAAATGACATAATAATTAGCCCATATTTGATACTTATTTTTTCAAAAATTCATTGTTTTCTAAACTTACTTACATCCACACATTTTCTAGAAAATCGTTATTACAAAATAAATTTTCAATAAAAATATGGCTCAAACATGTCCATAATGTTTTTTAAACACAACCTAAAAACTCATGACAATCTTGAGCCTAGAAAAATAACATTGCTCTTTATTTGTTTTATAGGCGAGTAATGTTATTTCACACAATTGATGTTGCAGCACCAATCTAGAGACACTCATTAAATGAGGGATAAGATTAAATGGGGAATTTAATTTTACCTTTTATTAAGTCTGTAACATAGTGTCACTTCACTTAGTGTTGTAGTAACTTCTTCTATTCCACAAAAATAGACTTATTTTCATTTTCAAATATACTAAAAAATGTAATAATATAGTTAAAAATATAATTTTTTCTTAATATATCACAACATTAATAATGATTTAATTATGAGTAGTTCATATTCATAGAGAACAAGACACATCCATTAGAGTTATATTGAAAATTTAAAATATTAGTTATACAATTAATAAGAAAAGTCACCTATAATATAAGATAATCGGGCGGGGGGGAAGGGAGGGGGAGGAAGAAGAAGAAGGCAAGTCAACCTGGAAGACGGAGGAAATACTTATTCTATATAAATTCGGAAAGTGGATAAAATCAAAACAATAGACCATGGGTGGAAGAGAAGACATGCTTCATCCACAATTCAGTTACACGAGGAGGTGCACGCACGCACGCACCATGATCCAGTGGATCATCAACATCACAATTCCCAATGCGGTTTTTTATGACACGCGTTGTGTTAGAATTTGACCACCTCTCTTATCTTATGGTCCCACAGAAGAACCCTAGCTACATCTGTGGGATCCACTAATCTTCCATCAACGGTTATGATTCCTTTATACAGTGACTTATCTTCGAAGGAAAAATTGCACCTTGCTCTAATAGCAAGGTGGTCCTTAACCTTTAAAATATTACAAGTTTATACTCAAACTTTTACCATAATTGTACACTCAATCTCAATGACAAAATCTGTCTATAATTGTTTTATATCTATTGTCGTCAAAATTGGACCAAACCTACATGTTTCACTCAGGAGACTGGAAAACAATTCGATCAAGTAGATATTGAAACTATAAATACATATGGAATAACTACCAAACATACAATTTAATGATCAAAATCAGCTAGTTCACTGCTTATTAGGCCCCTGTTTGACAACCATTTTCTTAAACTCTTTTTTCTACATACTCATTTTTAACTACATTCACACAATAAAATATGCAACATATAAACTCAAAAATTCTCCTACTTTTTAACCACACATTCTTCTAAAAATCACTATTCAAAACTCATTTAATCACAAAAATAGTTGTCCAACAGGGGCTCGATTTTTATTTTTTTGTTAAATGTTTTTCCAATATTTGACCCATTGAGTTTTGACCATTTTTCTTTTTTGGAGTCAGAATTCATGTTAGTTTCACAATATTACTTGAAACGTTATGTAATGTACTTCTCGTATGGCTAACTATATAATACTATGTTTTGTTTTAAAACTTGAGATGATGCTCAAATTTTTTTTTTACACACACACAGACATGTATAAAGATGGTTTCTTTTGTTGAAGTATTTCCAAAAAACTCTTTAAACATAAAATAATCTTTATTTTAAAGAGTCAACCATTAAAATAATGCCCCAAGTGTCTCTTTAAATTAATATTTTAATTTAGATCATAAGTTTAGCTCTCCATCATTTTTCAATGAAGAAAATAATATAATAATTTAGAGAAAAAATAGTGAAAATAAAAGATAGGAAAAAATAATAAATAATTTTTTGAGTAGTAAAATTAAATGCTAAATATAAAGAGCATGTTAGAGTACTTAATTTTTTTTTTACTCTCTTAATTTATAAATGTTTTCTAAATTGTAAAATATATTCTTTAAAAATGGAGAATTTTTTGGAAGTACTCTTTTACTGAAAATATTTTTAGGATAACTTTCCCTTTTGTAAATGTTTATAACCAATGAGCTACTAAGATATTAGACTAAGGACCAATGGTGCAATATTCCATAAGATCCAATCTTTTCAAATTCTATATATCTTTAATTTTGAAAGTACGTGTAATTTTTTGATTATATCATAGGATAATGAAACTGAGAATTTTGCGTTCCTTGTTATTTTCACATTTTTTTTCTTAATATTTGTATGTATCATTTTCAAAGAGTCAGTTTTTTGGGAGTCAGCACAATTCTCGAGAAATGCAGAAATTCTAGAGAGACTATAAATGTGTAAAGAAAGAGGGCTGTGGGAGGCTGTCTACGGCGGAGTGATTGCCAAATGGGAAGAGCATTTGTGTATGTAATAGTGGGCGGCGGAGTGGCTGCCGGTTATGCAGCTCATGAGTTTGTCAAGAGAGGTGTCTCTCATGGTGAACTCTGTATCGTTTCTGAAGAACCTGTATATTTCTCACTCTTTCTCTCTGTGTGTACGTGTATATATGTTTGTACATCAATTTTTTTGCTGGGAATTTTGAGCATCAAATATAATTTGAAGTTTAGATTTCATATTATCTAATTCCATTTTTAAATCCCTGATTGCTTTTAAATAAATAGAGAAGAATTATTTCTGTATTATGACAGTTCAACGTGTATAATTATTCATATATATATTCTCATTCTTCTTTTGAATTATTTAGGAATTAGACAATTTGAGTATATTTGGTAATCTGTGCTCTGGATTGTATAATAAATAAATAGTTTTTTTCTATTTAATACTGTCTAATCCAACTTATCGAACTTCCATATGTTTGAATATCTATATCATTGGTTTTGATCTGAGGAGTTGTGTACTGAATAGCTGTGGAACTGAAATCTTCAATATTACTGCTAAAATGGGTTGAATCAGCAAATGGGACCTAAGTGCCATGGAATTTGGGGGTAGGGGACTCAAGTGTTAAGAAAAATTGGTCAGGGGCCCCCAAATGCGCATTATTGTGAAGTTTGGTGGGCCTCCAGTGCTATTTTCCCCACATATAATATTGGCTTGTTAAAATTTTGAATTGTGGTGCCAACATATTGCTCTTGTGCAGTGTTATTCTTTGTTGAGATTATTCCTTTATTTTCGTTTTCAACTCGAGAAAGAACATGAAGACTGGATATTCTAAATTAATGTGTTTTTGGGTACTTGGTAAATCTTTTAAAATGAATTGTTAAGTGAGGCAGTATCAGGAATCTTATTATGTTCGATCTCAAGCCATTTGCTCCCAAATAGTAATATATAGGAAAATAATTTAATTTTGTATAATTTTGCAGGTTGCACCCTACGAAAGGCCTGCATTAAGCAAAGGTTATTTACTTCCAGAAGGTAATATTTTCCTCTTCTGACCCTTGGTTCATAAAGGAGAATCGATTCCTTTATTCTTACACAAAAAAACAATTTTACCTAAAAGATTTTGAAGAATACAAATTTCAGTTTGAGAAGAACTGAAGAACTTGTCGATTTCCCTTTATTTTATTTTTTATTTCTTGGATGGAAGTATATACAACATTGTTATCCATTATTAACCGTGCTTCATAATGCAGTACTAATTCCTTCGATCTTACATTAGAGAATTTTATGTATTCAAAGACCGACACTTTTTAGTTGTAAAAATCAATTGAAACATGCGTCTTTTCCTTTTCCTTTTCATCTTTAACTTTTTTCCAATTGTTGGGCGCACGTCGATAAATTATTGTCCTTTAATGCAATATGTGTTTTAAAGTCCTGTTCTTGTGACATGCAGCTGCTGCACGCCTCCCTTCATTTCACTGTTGTGTAGGTGCTAACGAGGAAAAATTATCTCCAAAATGGTATAAGGAACACAGTAAGTCCACCTAATATTGTGCCCTCTAGAATTTATATTTCCTCGAAAGTTGGAAGGAATCATTAGATGTTATATATTTTCCATCTAGTTGATGTGAATAGACAATGCCTAATTCATCTTATTTTCATTGTAACATTTTTCATCCTACTCTATCTCCTAGATGCCTAAAGTGCTATGGTCATCGCATGAATGCAATGTTTAAAAAGGTGGAAATGGGAAACTAAGGCATTTTTCCTTTATGAGGGGAGGGACCACAAATCTTTTTATTTATTTATTTATTTTTTTGGATCTAACCATACTTTATTTTGATAAGGAAATTTAATGCTTACAGATATTTTACAGAAGTTTGTTATATGCGTGGGAACAAGAAGATAGGAAAATGTAAAACAACCATGGACTGTTATCAACTATGTGGATTGCTACGGTTTGTGGGATGGAAACTCATTAACCGATCTAAATTACAATATTCTAGAAATTGGATTTTGGAATCATAGCCCCTGTTTGGGCTCCATAAAATGAGATTTTGGAAGAAAATGTGTTTTGGAATAGTAATTTTTTGGAGAATGTATGTTTAAAAAGTAAGGAAAAGTTTTGGATTTATGTATAACATTATTTTATGGGAGAATGTGCGGTTAAAATGAGTTTTGAAAAAATGAATTTTTTGGAGCCGCAAGCATGGACATAATGTTAATGCACTTTCAAGAATTTTAAATGACACAACGGACTGCCCTCCAAAGTATAGGATAAGCTGATTAAATTTAAATAACAAAAATTATGCATATCTGTCATTTTAAGTTAGGGAATTATGGCAGGGAAAGTCCTTTTTGAGTGGACAAGACATTTCTCCACTCATTCCTCAGTGCATTATTGTATTTTCTTATTTTTTCTGATTGATGTGAATGCTTTGTTGCCTATATTTCTTAGGATCTGCTTCAACACTAACTAAGATCTTTCTTTGATATTTAACTATTTTTGAGATTTTTTTAACTGTCCAAGTTACATATCAATAAGAGGTAGTAAGTGTTAATAACTTTCTTCTAACTGTAATTGATTAGGTATTGAATTGATTCTTGGAACTCGAGTTAAATCTGCTGATGTGAAGCGGAAGACACTACTAACTGCGACAGGAGAAACCATAAGCTACAAATTTCTCATTGTCGCAACAGGTGCTCGGGTATTAAAACTGATCTTTTTCCATGTATCTATGTAGCACTAGATAGGCTGTGTATCTCATTATTGCTTGATAAATCAACTTGAAGGAAGTTGATAACTTGCACTAAAAAGAAAGGAAAAGAATAGGTCTTGGAACGCCGATTATGCATGGAACCCTCGTGGTTTTGTTAGCATAATTCTCGTCTTTGGCTGTTGGCCTAGAAAGATGTTTACTTCTTTTCTTTTTTTGATATCCTCAAAGTACGACTCTGCACTTAGTGTTTGGAATGGCTAAAACCTGTGGACCTTTTCATATGGTATTTGGAAAGTTTGGACGTGATTGAACACGTTGTATAGTGCCTTATTTTATTTATTTATTTATCTGTCATAAACTTAGTGCGACTCGCGGAACTGAATCGATAACTTTGCCCAACTTTTCTCTTGTTATTTAACTGTTTTTGAGATTTTTTCAACTGTCCAAGATACCATATCAATAAGAGGTAGTAAGTGTTAATAACTTTCTTCTAACTGTAATTGATTAGGTATTGAATTGATTCTTGGAACTCGAGTTAAATCTGCTGATGTGAAGCGGAAGACACTACTAACTGTGACAGGAGAAACCATAAGCTACAAATTTCTCATTGTCGCAACAGGTGCTCGGGTATTAAAACTGATCTTTTTCCATGTATCTATGTAGCACTAGATAGGCTGTGTATCTCATTGTTGCTTGATAAATCAACTTGAAGGAAGTTGATAACTTGCACTAAAAAGAAAGGAAAACAATAGGTCTTGAGACGCCGATTATGCATGGGACCCTCGTGGTTTTGTTAGCATAATTCTCATCTTTGGCTGTTGGCCTAGAAAGATGTTTACTTCTTTTCTTTTATTTTTTTGATATCCTCAAAGTACGACTCTGCACTTAGTGTTTGGAATGGCTAAAACCTGTGGACCTTTTCATATGGTATTTGGAAAGTTTGGACATGTGATTGAACACGTTGTATACTGCCTTATTTTATTTATCTGTCATAAACTTAGTGCGACTCTCGGAACTGAATCAATAACTTTGCCCAACTTTTCTCTTGGTTTTCTCTTGTTATTTCAGAATTATGGAGATAATCTGAATTATTGCAGCATGTAAAACTGTTTCAACATTTTAATTTGAATATTCATCTAGACACTTGTGTCCAAGCTTATGTTTATGTTTAATTTAATACAAACACAATTTAGAGCAAAACCCAGCAATTGTTTTTGACTCAGATTGATTTTTATGTGTCCTTTACAGGCTTTGAAGCTCGAAGAATTCGGAGTGAATGGATTAGATGCAGATAATGTGTGTTATTTACGAGATTTGGCAGATGCAGACAGACTTGTAGATGTGATGAAATCCTGTAGTGGTGGAAATGCAGTTGTCATTGGCGGTGGATATATAGGAATGGAATGTGCTGCATCTTTGGTGATAAACAAATTAAACGTATCAATGGTTTTCCCCGAGGCAAATTGCAGTAAGCTTTTTATTTCTCATTTTTTATTTCTTTCCATTAATACTTATTTACTTCATCTCATCATTTAGTTTCTTTTACTCCACTGTGTTGGTCTAATATAGGTGGACCTTTAGTTTTACACTTACAATTATTGGATTGGAATTGAATATGAGAAACAATGTCTGAATTGAGGTCGTCTGAAAAATGTTTCGAAAAACAGATAATTCCATATCAAGTAGGAGTGCTTTGACGATGATAGTTTTGTTGTTCGTTAGCCAAAAAAAAAAAAATGGTTCTCTTCAGAGGCTTACATTTTTATATCCAGTTAACCTGTAGGATACCTACATGATTATATATCGCTTAAATATGTGATAGGCTTCATTCATACTTCTTGCCCCTTTCTTGATTAGTCATCTTGAACAATGAGATTTTCTGCCGTGTACAAATTTTTTCAAAGTTAGGAAACGCGCATGACTTGTTACATTGGAGGTTATTTATTTTAATATTTTTCGACACTTCTTTATCTTTTTGATTTTTGTAGTGGCCCGTTTATTTACACCCAAGATTTCTAGTTACTATGAAGACTTCTACAAGTCAAAAGGAGTGAAGTTTATCAAAGGGACGATGTTGTCCTCATTTGATTTCAATTCTGATGGGAAGGTAAAACGTAGTTTCATTTTCCACTGACCAAAAATTAAGGATTATTAGATTTCTCACAAACTGCTTGGTAATATAGAAACTTGGGTGCAGTGTTTGTCAGTTCATCTTAATATTTTTTTATACTATGTTGCTCTAACATAAAGATATTGCTGCTGATACTAAATACAATTTCTTTTTGAGTGTCTGTTTGGGCCACCTTTCTTGTACATTTATATGAAAAATATGACCGTTTTTCCAATAAATTTCTGACAACCCCATGACTTCCTGCTGTACCAAAATTATACTGTGCAAACAATTTCCTACATTTGCCCTTTTCCCCAGTCCAAAAAACCATAAATGGACCAAAAACAAATGACGACAAAAACGTAAATTGGTGTAAATTATATTTGAAATGGAATGGAGTCACATGTAGGCGGTCACACATTGATTTGATGTGAAAATGCATTACGGGGACAAAAATGGGGATCAGATGGGGGCTAATTCATTAAAATTTCATGGACCAATTCTTGATTTCGCAATTGATGAACCAAATAAGAAATTGGCATTTGGAAAAAACACCAACCTAATTTTGTCATGGGGAACTTTCTGGTGCTTATTGAATATGAGTCAATTGCATGTTGACTTTTTATTACTTCTAGCAAATATTCTTAGTTGCTTGTTATTTGAATTTGTGATTGTTCTCTAGTTGATCGCAGTAGTTGGACTAACCAGCTTTTTACAGGTTACTGCTGTAAATCTTAGAGATAGTAATAAGCTTCCAGCTGATATGGTGGTAGTCGGGATTGGCATCCGTCCAAACACACGTCTCTTTGAAGGCCAACTAACCATGGATAAAGGAGGAATCAAAGTGAATGGGAAAATGCAATCGAGCAACAGCTCGGTGTATGCAGTTGGGGATGTTGCTGCTTTTCCAGTCAAAACTTTTGGAGAAACTAGGAGGCTCGAGCATGTGGACTTAGCACGAAAGTCTGCAAGGCATGCGGTTGCTGCCGTTATGGAACCAGATAAGACAAGTGAATTCAACTACCTGCCGTTCTTCTACTCCAGAGTCTTCACATTGTCTTGGCAGTTCTATGGGGACAATGTTGGGGATGTTGTTCATTTCGGGGATTTCTCGGAGAATTCTTTTGGGGCATACTGGATAAATAAGGGTCATCTTGTCGGGTCTTTCCTAGAGGGTGGAACTAAAGAACAATACGAGGCCATTGCTCAAGCCACAAGACTCAAACCAGCAATCCAAGACTCGGTGGAACTTGAGAGGCAGGGTTTGGGATTTGCCTTGACATTGAGTCAGAAATTTCCATCATCTCAGCCTCTTGATTCTGGTGGTTCGGGGCTGCTTATTGAGAAACCAGTATATGCTTTGCATACAACTGCTGGAGTTATCATGGCAGCATCCATAGCAGTCTTTGCATATTGGTATGGCAGGAAGCGAAGGAGGTGGTGAGACCTTCTTTTGTCACAGAAAATTTTCTAATTTGATCATTTTATGCTGCAATGCCCCGGATGTAGCATTTCCAGGGCAAGGATGACTGAAGATATACCTTGATGTTATACTGTAATCCGTATTTGAGATACAATTACTCATAAGCATTATTCCACCATACTCGAGCTTAGTTGTATCAATCTTCTTGGTTGCTGCTTTGTAAATTTTTGGCTCAGGTATCTTGGCTTTTGTTTTGGTGAGGCCGTGGATCAGAGTGCAATAACTTTCTCTTCTTCGATGTTTAAGAAATTCTTTTGGAGTTTGATCCATCTAAATAAATTGAGCTCCTGAATGCTGAAACGAGTCCCAGGATTATATTAACTCTCACTGCTCTAGTAAAGAGAATAAACTGCTGCAGGTTGAACCCTTGACATGACAACACACCATCAATTGATTCATCAACATCTAGTGAATCGAAAATCTTTTTTAGAATGTTCTCATCATGTTGAGGACTAATACTACATGAGTCAATTCCTTTGCTGATACAGGATAGGAAGATGAAAGAGTTGGAAGAAGATATCTTGGCAATCTTCTGCCCTCCCTTTATGATGTGTTAGGGATGAGATAAATACTCTCTTCTTCCTTCCCCTGGCGTACATTCCTTCTCAAGTTCCCTATTCAACAGTATAGCCTTCATTTACTATGGCAAGCAATCAAGAGCCTCCACTTATCACCTCCTCTCTTCCAACATAAACACTTTCTGCATTTGAAACTTATTTTTTGAATGGTAGAGGATCCAGAAATTTGACTCTTTTCTTTTTACCCCTCTATCATTCGAAGAAGCTCCATGACTCCATTAGTATGTGTAATCTTCCATGCTGGGGATAGACTTCAAATCTGTTTCGCTGTACTATTCTTATTTTTGGGCTTAATATCAGGAATTTCTCGCATAAGCTCCACAACACCCTTTTGTTGGGAATCTATTTTATGCACTCACATGGAATTGAAAAACAATGTAGATTCCATTCGTTGAATCACCTTTGTGTTTAGGTAGAATCTATGATAGGCTTCCAGACAAGGACCAGTTTCGCCATCCAACTATGATAATTTGCCTCTCGGTTATAACCATTTGATATAAGCTTTTCAACATCTTCTTCCAAGGTTGGATACCTCTCTAGGTTGAGGGTTCTCATTTTCTGCTTGTGTGATTGAATTTAGGATCAATTTTCAAGGCGTAGCACGACAACTTAGGATCAATCCACACCATGTGTTAGCGCCTCCATGCAAAAACGTAGGTTCCTTTTCAGAAACTCTTCCTATTCCCTTTCCATTTCATTGGACAAATTGTTCTGACCTAGAGTACATTGGTGCCATCTCAACTTACAAGTACACTTCTCATTTTTCGACCGAAGAAACATATGATTTTGACTGGATAGTTCGTCGGTCATGGTCAACCAAGAAACTTTGTATTGCCGATAGGTAGGGTTGAACAACAAAATCGTCAATTGTAAAATTGAATCGAAATCGCTTTCTTGAAATCGTTGGTTTGGGTCCACGTAGATCCATGAACGTTTCAATTTTGAACCGAACCAAACCACTTCGAAATGGTTTGATTTAAGTTCAATCTTTGCAAAGAACTGCCAAACCATTTACAATATATATATATATATGTGTATGTGTGTGAATGTATATAAATAAATTTTATCCAACCCAATTAAAACAAAACACATCCCAATTAAAACTAAATTCTATGGTGATTCGCCAATATTTGGGTAATGTAGAAGCATTGTATGATTCGCAAAAAAGTTATAGAAAATATTATCACATTTCCTTTCTCTATTAGTTGTTTTATATCATTTAATTTAACTATATTTTTATCTTTGTGGAGAGAATGAATCATGTGTTACAATTAAAGATGTTGTGCCCATTAGCATCGACTAAGAGATTAAAGTGTTTCTATCATGTTGTTACATTATAATGATTAGTGATATGAGCCCTTATTGTCACCCCGAGCTCAGTAGTCTTGAGGAATGGTACATGCCAAACTGTATGTATATGTCCTCGAGGATGATATAGTCCTCGAGGATAGCAGATGGGACGTTAGCATCATTTAAGAGTCCTCAGGATATACCTCGGTTGTCCAGGATTGTTGTGTCCTTGAGAATTTCCCTTATCCAAACCAAAAGTGTCCTCAGGCATGGACTGATTCAATATTCTAAGAATCCTAAGTCTATTGAAATACCTCAAGCAAGGATTCATACATTTAGAAAGAGTCAATACCATTAAATATCATAGTCAAACTATGATACTCATCTCATATAGGACTCTTAGGGATAAGGACACGTAGCAGACCAAGTCTCACTAGGAATATACTACCTCCCTCTATAAATATGGAGCCATGGATCATTATTCAGGTACGTTTTTACACATAATTTTCAGCATAAAATTTTCTTTATATTCTTTATATGACTTAAGCATCGGAGGGGGGACGAGGACACACATTGACGCCTTTATTTCAGGTATCGAAAGATCTCGTTCGTGCTCATCCTCAGTCGTCAAGCTTGGAATTCAACAGGTGCGACTTTTGGTAATATCATTGGCGCAGTCTGTGGGAAACGCTACCAAAAGC
>CAIGRP010073642.1:0-22453 GCA_903798385.1 Fraxinus cuspidata | reverse complement strand
TTGTACAACTCCCACCGTCAATGATCATGCTACATATCTTATTATTGATGCGACACCGAGTATGGAAAATATTTAAACTTTGCTGCTCCAAGTCTCCACCTTGATTTGAGTGTTAAGAGCTCGCCTCGTGACCTCGTGACCAATAGCTCGCCACAGTATATTCCAATCTGCCTTTATCACTAGCATCCTCCAATTCTGGCATGCCTTCATAATCACTCTCACTTTCACTCACCACCTCTCCATTATCCCACAAAATCATCGCTCTTTTGTTTGGATATTAAGAAGCGATATACCCCGACCCCAAACACCTAAAGCGTTTGATGTCTCGACTCCTTGATGGCTGATAATCCACTTTCTTGTTAGCATTTTCTTCCCTTTCCTTTGACAATTCATTTTTACCCCTAGAAATAGCTCTATCTCCTTTGTTGTTGTCCTACTTCGGTTTCAAGGATGAGTTAGAACTTGAAGCACTCGATGAGTACCTTGTTGTCCCATTCATCTTCAATTGACTCTCCACCTTCATAGCCATGTGTAGCATGTCTTCTAATTCAGCATAGTGTTGCATCTCCACTATATTAGCTATGTCACGATTCAACCCGCTCAAAAACCTGGCCATGGTGGCCTCCAGTCCTCCTCCACATCCACCCTAATCATCAACAACTACATCTCCTTGTGATAGTCCTCCACACTCTTCGATCCTTGGTAGAGGCTTNGCCTCCAGTCCTCCTCCACATCCACCCTAATCATCAACAACTACATCTCCTTGTGATGGTCCTCCACACTCTTCGATCCTTGGTAGAGGCTTTGTAGTTTTTTATGAAGCTCTAAATAGTAGTGATTAGGTACACACATCTTCCGCATGATAGCTTTCAAGCCCTCCCATGTATTGATCGGTCGTTCCATATTTCTCCTCCTCGTTGTCACCATTTGATCCCACCAAGTGATTACATAGTCGGTGAATTCAAGTACTTCTATCTTCACCTTCTTCTCCTTCTATTAGTTGTGGTAGTCAAAGATCAATTCAACATTTTTCTCCCCCTCCAAGTAAGTCTCTGGTTCACTTCTTCCTCTGAATGGTGGAATGCACATTTTTATGTTGCCCATATTCCCATCTACTTCGTCTCCAACCAAGTTTCTACCCCTTCGTTCAAGCATGGCTCCTCTATTTCTCACCCTACCCATTTCAGCCTTGATTACTGCCTCCTCATCCACATCACTCCCATAATCATATTCTTCTCGCACCTAGGCTCCGGCCTACCCTGTATCCGTATATTTGGAACTCCCCTACGCAAGTTGGCAAACTCCGTGTCTTGTCTATCCAACATATCCCACACATCTTCAAATAACCGTTCAAAACTACGTATCACCTCATCCAACATGTTGGTTTGGTTGTTGTTTCGGCCTGTTGTTGAACCGTCCCTATCAGATATCATAAATTCTAAAATTTATTTCTACATCACAAATGTGCACTCTTGTATCACTCAAATATGCTTTTTCCTCTATTGATCAACCACTCTTCCTTTTTCCACATAATGCTTTCGTCCAAGTGCTTCAAATGACAAATTCAAACTCAACTATGAATTATTCTTGTAGAATTCAAATGGGGGTTTTGAGTGAGATTTTCTTTTTTTTTTTAATTTTGAAGACTCAACAAAATGAATTGAATTGGATGATTGGAATAAATTTGAATTCAAGAAAGTGGTTCTTACATTTGACACAATAGATAACGTAATTGACTAGCAATTTTTGAGACAAATAATAACAAATATACTTTTTCTCTAAATTTGAAATTTCACAGAATTTTCTGAATGTTTGGCATTTTTTTCCCATTTGTTTTCGAATTTTTTACTCTAATTCAACTATGACACCGGGAAAGAACGAATTTTGATTTGGACACAAAATGAGCATAAAAACAACTTTTGAATTTTTGACGAAAAAATTACATATCAAAAGACTTTAATAGAAGAATGCAAGAAATAAAAATTCAAACGAAAAAAAAATGATATAACCTTGAATCTGGAGCCTAAGTTCTTATACCAACTAATGTGAACCCACATAGCGAGAACTACGAAACCCACAACGGAATTGAAATCGAACCCAAGAAAGCTAAAGAACCAAAGTTTTGGATTTTGATTCGAGAAATAACGAATCAAAATAACCAACAAAACGTAAACGAATGTTGACCATTTTGATTGAATATTTGAGAATATTATCCTATTTATTTGAACGCCACAAGAACGATTCTTGATAAGTTCGCAAATTATCCAACGAAAAACAATGAATTGAAAGTAAATTTGTCTCGCAAAATAATTCTCAATATATGTTGTGTCCCCAATGAAGAATGAAAAATCATATTTATACTAGCCCTAAAATCAAGATAAAATCGTGCATAATATTTCCAAGATTACAAAATTAAGGTAAGAGTATAATTCTATTGCAATTAGGAAATCCGCGAAAAAGGAAAATTATTGCCTCGCTTTTGGCCTATGCGACTACATGGTAAAGTTGGTTGCGGTCACATGGCTCATCTGAAATGCGACCTGGAATTTCCTACATGACTCCATGCGGCCACATGGTGTTTTCATGTTAACACAAATTACTTACACTATCAACGGAATGATGTTAACCCAAATTTGAATCCTCTTTTTTCATGTGCAGAATTTCGTGCCAATTTCGGATTGTACTCATGGATGGAAATCTGACACCCGAGCTGAAAGTTATGCACGTTTTCATCCACGATGCTCGGTTTCTTGAGCTCCACCTTCGTCCACTTGAATCAAGTTGCTCCAACCCATTTCGGCAGTTGACCCCAACATAAAACTTGCTCCTTTCTTCGCCAAGATCACCATATCGTCAACCGTAGCTCGAACAAGCAATCACATCGCCTCTTTCACCCGCATTGCCCTCGAATGTGTCATCGGACCTCATTTGATAATCAACTGGTCGTTCCCGGGGCTTGACTTTGATGCACTCGACTCCGTGCTCACATTATCCCCTCCCTCTTTAAAATGATTTGCCCTCGAATCTGAACATGCATCAAAGAAAGAGAGATCAAATATATTAAAAGTAGCCGAAATATTATACTCATTAGGAAAATCCAGCTTATATGTATTGTCATTGATTTTTTCGANTCCGTGCTCACATTAGTGTATGTTTAAATAAATAGAAATGAGCAATGGATACGTGTATAGTACTTGTTGATCTCTCGAAATGTGTGGATAAATTATAAATTGAGTGTCGAAGTCATGTGCAGTAGCAATACCAAACCAAATACGACGAGTAGTGGGGTCCTGAGCTAAACCTTGGAAATCTTAATGCCATAATGCCTTTCAAATCCTCCTAGTCATTATCCTACTGCAATAATTTTTGCTAAGAAGAACGCCCATGTTGTGGCAATTCCATCCAGAAGGTAAGGGGGTTTATAAATATGAGCCAAACATAGGCTAAGTGATTTGGAAAATGTGTTTGTTTAGTGTGAGATAATTAACATTTTTTTCAACTTTCTTTGACATGTCTCTAAACCAAATCAATTTATTGAGCAAGACCCACATCTAATAATCACTTATAATCCGTTCCAAATATGCCTTTAATATTATTCAACTTCTTGGGTGGATAAGGTTGCATCTATGTTATTTATGTCCTAATTTTGTCTAGATCGTGTATTATATGAGTTCAACGTTTTCTTTACGGTCGTGAGTCACTGATAGTGTAAGCTTATAAATTAGTCACAAGTGTGTGCACCCATATTTCAATGTCTAGCATTCTTTTAGCATTTTCCAAGTCTTTCATGTCAAAATTCTCCGCTCAATTATTTTTTATCTCATTTATCAACTTTATAGAGGAGTCAATCAAGATCATATCATCGACATACAATTATAATAATACGCAACCATTATTAACATCATTCTGTTGATAGTATAAGTAATTAATCAAATTTACTCATTTGAAAATCAATAGTTTGAACAAATAAATCGAACCTCTTACGCTATTTGTGAGACGGTTTCAAATCATACAATGACCTTCTAAGAAAACATACGTGATCTGATTTTTGTTTACCTTTAAAATCTTGTAGCTAATTCACAGAGATCCCTTCATAAAATTCACCGTGTAAGAAAGAATTTTTAATATCAAGTTTTCAGTCAAAATATATAATAAATGCAAGCATAACTATAATAGTACTACACTTAACAACTGGAGAAAACATCTCATTTAATCTACCCCGTTCTTTTATATGTAACCTATATCTACTAATCTTGCTTTAAACTCTTGATAACTAGGCAAAAACAGATTCAGATTCATACCCAAATCTTTGGAGCTCCTTATGCTCTCTCTCTCTCTCTCTCTCTCTCTCTCTCTCTCTCTCTAACTCATAGTCTAGTATAGCATCTTGCTGAATGGGATGTACTTCATATCTTCTACTTCAGGTAGCTGAATTTGAGTCTCGACCTCATTAGAAGTGAGAAGGATGTGTACTATTTCTATCTAACTCCACCTTGCTGATTTTCATTCAATTGTACAGGATCAAACCCTATACGAGACATTTCAAACTCATTAAATATGACATTTGTACTAAAAATGATCTAACTTCCTCTTAACGTCTATCCCACAACCTATATCCCTCGACTTCCTTAGAAAGTAAATATGTCTACACAGCCATTCTAAAGGCCGGCATGGCCAGATTCCACCCTCTTTATAACCCTTTTTTGTTGGCTGCTGTCAATGGGTCCAAAATAAAACTCTAGTTTCTTATTCATAAAATCTTAGCATAGAATCACAAATCTTCTTGTCTTCACTATTTTTTTACTTTTTTGTTTTTTTTTTTTTTCCTTCTCTTTGAAGAACTTGTCTTCAATTTTCAGAATTTTTTTTTTTTATCTATTTTATATTCATTTCTAATAAGTTTAGACGACTCGTAGAGAGAAATGAGGCGGATGTTGAAGATATAAATATAATAAATAAACTTTTGTCTTGTTTATCACATTAATATTGTAAATGTCCGTTATGATTTAACATTAGTTTAAAATACATGTTTAAATTTTTGACGTTTTACATCTTTACTTGTCAACTCATTAAACGAAAAAAATAATTTAACGCTACAATATGGTTGAGGTGAATATATACAATATAAACAAATAATTATTTTTTTTTTCTCTAATAACGTAAATATTTAGAAAATAAATATTCAATATGATATCAAAATATAAATATAAATAATATACTTTAACAATTTTAAACATTTGTATGCACTTTGATATCAAAGAAATCTTTTTTTTCTTATTCACCATAAACACACAAAAACCCTAATAGTAGTTACAAGATGATCACGTTACTAGAGCTTCAATACTTGCATTCCTTTCACTGTCATCATTAGTAAAGAAATCCCAGAGACTCATTATGTTACTCTGATCATATTCCCAGTCTAAAGTTGGTATAAAATGCAAATCTTTAAGAATAATTGATGAATCAACATCATAAGAAGTCGAAGTAGAAGAAGATGTTGGAGTTGATAAATTTACAAAAGGAAGAAGAATTTCATGGGTTTCAATAATAGGGACCTCATCAATGCAAAAGTTATAGTCCACTTCCATTGAATTATTAAATGGGATTTTGTCTTCATGTTTAGCTTCTGTAACTGTTGACTGCAACGAGGTCTCAGCCACGACGGCGGCCTCCTCCTCTGGTGGTGGTTCTTGTCTTGTTTGGTGATTTTGTGGCGGTTTTTCCGCGGTGATCATAGACAGTGGCTTATGTGTGAGAGGATCAATCCCCATTTTCTTTAACTTTTTCTTGATGTGGGTGTTCCAGTGATTCTTGATCTCATTATCAGTTCTTCCGGGGAGGTGTGAAGCAATTTTGGACCATCTGCATCCATCCATACATAAAAATATATTCAATGAAAATCTAAGGTAAAAAGCTATTGAGTCAGCTGCATGTTGAGAAGATAATGATGAACGAAATCAATTTGAATATGTTTAGTACGTTCATGAAAAACGAACCTGTTTCCAAGCTCAGCATGGAGATCAATGACCATTTTCTCTTCAAATTCTGATAGAAGTCCCCTCTTTAAGTCTGGCCTAAGATAGTTTGTCCATCTCAGTCTGCAGCTCTTTCCACACCTCAATAGTCCTGCAATATGCCATCAACCATATCATTGAAAAAAAATTCCGATGCTAGTTGGTTCTTTCATTTGACTAAACATTTAGGGGTAAAGAATTATTTCGGCACAGGCTGTGAGAGCGCAATACCAAATCAAGGCAGACTCTGAAGAAACTCTATTTATCTATCTGTCTATATAGTAGGTACATATTAATATTCAACATATAAAGGCTTGGATAAATCCTCTTAACAAGATTGACGTTTTAAAATAGATATCAAAACTCGAACCCATTAAGCTTAAACGAGCATTGCAAAATGTTTGAATTACTTTTTTTTAACAAGATTGACTTTTTAAAGATGAAACCTCAAGATTCAATAATACACAAAATACCTGCGAGTTTTGGGAGAGCTCTCCAGCAGCATTGGCCATTGGTGAGAATGAAATTGACGAGTTTTACATCTTCCTCAGCAGTCCATGGCCCCTTCTTTAGTCCAACTTTATCACAGCATGGTCGCCTTCCCATTTTCAATTCTAACTCTATATTTATATCAAGTGATCAATCAAGATGAAGAGAGAACAGTACAGATTAGAATAGAGAAACTGGAGAAAAACACCAAACTCCCTACTTACAGATACAGACACATACCTACACATATATTTATAAGAAGTTCAGTCAACCCAAACTAAAATAAAAAATTAATTTAGTATTTTCAAATTGTATGTCTGGCATAGGAGTTCCGTAATGTATGACCCTGCGTGTTTGTGTCTACCTTAATTTACTAGAATAAAAAGCACAAAATGAGATAAATGTAGTTAATTTTTTTTTTTAATTAATGTTGTGAGATAAATAATCTTAAATTGTATGATATTATGAGTGACAACCCATTATCACGTGTGACATTTGATAAAATAGGAGTCCTCCAAAGTTGACTTGACAATTAGGTAATATATCGACCACTTAAAAGCCAAGAAAATGCTGTAAGTCAAAGGTGGAAATTGGGCCGTTAATAAGTGTAAAAATCTACACTCTCTTGACCTCTTCTCGAGGCTTTTGTTGGTGTTTCAGAATGATTTTTTGTTGATTTTTGGTTTGATATTGTTTCTTAGGACGAAATTGATGGCAAACATGCGGAAGACAAGAAGAATAACTAGTTCTGAGATGCATGTGGAAGTTTGTAAGTCAAGAGTCAAGTTTCCGAATGCTAAAGAAGAAAATAGGAAAAAATGTATTTTCGAGCCATGTAGTTTTCACTTGCATTAAAATACATTCTGAAACACTAATAAAAGCCTCAAGAAGAGGTTCACGCAGATGTAGATTTTACTCTTTTAAAACAACTAACTCCACCGACAAAATCTTAAATAATATGTAAGATTTCAACCTAAACTATTCAGTACTTGATATGTTGAATTTCGTCCCGTGGCATTATTCCTACCTTAGTATGGTTACTCCAAAAAGTAGAAGACGTGTACGAAGATATTAAATGATTTTTAATATAATAAGTTTAGTAAAGCTTATAAAGTGATCAAACATAATTTTTATCTACACATTTTGTAGGACTCATAGTTTTTATCCATACATTCCATAAAATTCAGTACAAAAAGTTTTAGAAAAATGTAAACATACACTAAGGCGACCAAACAAGGGGCATGACACCTATAAATAATAAATATGGCATGGGAAAATAAAACTAAAAGTAGAAGACACCAAACGCTTTACAATAATAATTATAATTATGACATAACAATGCTTGTCATTATACTTATAGTAGAACATTGTTTTTTGTGCAATCTAAATGGGAGCCACAATCGTATTTGCAAAGCAAAATTATCCAAACTTAATTTGGCCAAAGATTAGAAGATAAGGAAAAACCTAAAAAGGAATGAAAATTATTATAGCCAAATTGACATAACAATTCTTCGATTGAATGACAAATATTAATTATTACACACACATTAATTTAAGGTTTATTTCTGATGTTATGTGAAAACGTTGTTATAGAAGTTTCTAAATGATCAAGTTGTTTCTTATTTGTAACAAGTCGAAATGTGATTGAGATAATTAATTGCTCAAAATATTTTTTTTATGAATGAGAAATATAAGTCAAAACTGATCTTATTTATCATGAAAAAGAGAGATAATTTTTAGCCTTCCACTCAATATAATTATCATAACCCATACACAAATTTAAAGAGCTTCATCTCTGTCTTTTCTCATGGAAAATACTTAATGAGTGTTTGATGAGGATTAAAATTAGATTTTTAGTAGATTGTGATAGAAGTTTTTGAAATGTGTGACTGAAAAGTTGTGGGACCCAAGAAAGATAAGGTTAATATTGATTGTTTGATTTTGACTTAAATTAAAATCTGATTTTAATCCGAAACAAATAAGACCTTAATTCTTTTTTTCTATATTTCCGTACTCACTACTTCTCTTCTACTTCTCGCTCTTTAGGAAATTTAAATTTAAATAAGAGTACAAAGTAAATAACACATTAATTAACTAGTTTGAGTGTGCTTAAAATTTATTTCCAATTTTCTAGATTAAAACTTTTCGTGGGTGACCATCAAGACGCAGTTATAGGAAATTTGCATGATATATGACCAAATTTCATATGTGAAAGCGTGAATTTGATGCCGTCTAAGTAGACTACTTTTCATTATTTGAGTCTTTCAACCTAAGAATGATTCCATTCACACTCTTTTTCTAGAGGTTTTTGTTTGTCCAATCTAAATAGGGTTTTCATCCTTATTTAAATCAAACGGCGCAAAAAATTTGATTGTTTGATTTCCCGTAAGTGAACGGGATCGTGAACAAGTATTAAAGTAGTAGATAGTGTCGAACCCATGAGAATTACGTGTTTGATCGAGTTAAAATTAATTCAAACTTTAATCGAATAGCAAACAAATATTGTGATTTCTTTATACCAATCCCTAAATTATCGATTAAACTAATGAAAGTAAATAAATGTATTATTATTCAAATATATGAGATGCATTGCTAAAATATCAAATCCCCTTTATTATTCCATTTTTAGTGTAACAATTAAAGTGACAATTTGAAATCATTCATATTGGTCGTTCTTAATTTAATTGAAAGCATATCTCGATAGCGATCAAATATATTCCCCTCATGTGACCATTCTATCTCTCAATAAAAGATGCAAACATGATAAATGTATTAATAAGTACTAAAACACATATTAAAACCATATAAAGTATAGAAGTATATCTCTATTCTCTATCGAACTTTACAATGTTTATTATAATGTGATTAAACATTATTGTCACTCTCGATAAAATAAAATTCACTAACAATTTAATTGGTGATCAAGCAATTGAAAAAAACGATAAAACAATAATAAACATCCACAAATCAAATCAAATCAAATTATAGTCAAAATAATTAATTAAAAACTAAAAATTTCATAACAATGGTTCATTTCATCCTAACAATTATAAAATTAGTCTAATATATCGAAATTACAAGAAATCATATTAAAGTGAAAAGATATAACCTGAAATTTTGATAAATTGAGAAGATGGAGATAAATCTTGAATCTCTTCAATGGTTTCTTAATGAATCTCCACTTGCGCCTTCTTTTCTTTGCCCAAAAATCAGGTTTGAATCTCCACCTGATCGAATTCTTGCAAATCCCCTTCAATTATCTCAAAAAAATTATAAATTCTCCTCATTTGATAATAATAATTTATGAATATCAAAATATGAGATATATATGAGAAGTATTCCATATGTATTCTGCTGTTAAGTATTTATAGAAGTCAAAAATTGATTGAAAATCACATCCAAATTGACTTCCAAAAGAGTTCCAATCGAATAAGGAAAGTTATTTTCGCACACGGATTTTTTCGTCTCTGCATAGAAGTCAGTATTTTGACCATAACTTTCTCTCCCAATATTTGATTAAAGCGATTCAAAATGCGTTGAAAAGATAACTCAAAGGAATACAACTTTGTTAGAAATAGAATTTTTCTAATTCGAACTGTACCAAAAATGGGTCTCAATATTCGATTAAAAATTTGTAATATAACTTGTGCCATTGTAAATTGATTTTAATAATATTTTGATCACATTCCATTCCTTTTTGAATTCTATTTCCATCCAATTGTTTTCTAGGAATCTTCAAAGTATCATTTCGTGGTCCAAATCAACTATTAAATTTGTAATTTGGTTCTCAAATTTTGGATTTTGTCCAATTTTCACCAATTTTTGCTTCTTTCTTTCGATGCATCGTTTAACCATTGAGTTTTACCTATATAACATAAATACAAAAATTTATAATATATTTTGTCAGAAGAACTATCAAATATCGCTATTTTAGACCTCGAATAAAATATCATCGAAATTACATGATAAAATATCCCGAAAATGTTAAATAATGGGATATAGATAGATTCCACAATAGTGGCCGTGTGTAAGACTTGGAGCACATTTTGACTTGGGTTGGCAACAAGTTAATTTGGTTACCTTATTTTTTACTTGATGAACATGTCAAGTACTCGGACGCTAATATCGGCATCCGCTAGTGAAGTTGAAGAGCCACAAACAAAACTATGCATATCAAATTGAGTCCTTATTTGTCATTCATTCTTTTTTTTATATACTCATTTTCAATCACATTCACAAAATAAAATATTCTACACGTAAACTTAAAAATTTTCTCTACTTTTTAATCATACATTCTTTAAAAATTCATCGTTTAAAACAATATTTTTTACCAGAAAAGAAAGAGGTTACCATACGGGCTGAGTCACTTGCGTCCTTGTGGAATTTGTCAATCTACGTTACAAATTCCATAATCTACAAATGGCCACCTAATAAAATCAAAAGAACCGCAGACAAATTGCTGCACAAATACGCGTTTTCTAGATGCACACCAATCGGTTGACTAAAAGTCAAGTGGACTTGGCCACCAATCATTTTTTGGATGTGACCCCACCTAAAACACTACAGATTATATTCAATCATGCACATTTAGCGTGTATTCATTGAAAGATGAAAAAATTTAAAGAAAAATAACAATTCGTCAAATCAGCTCTATCAACTTTCCCCGTCAAAAATTCCTATTTGAATAGCTTGATTCGAGTAACACTTTGTAGCACCAACATTCGTTGGAAAATGAATCCATGGATTCACAAGTCTAGATCTGATGTCTTCATATCAGCGTCTCCTTGGCAACCTCATTGTAATTTTAAGTGTCAAATTTTAGTGGAATATAATCCATCATAAAAAATTGTCCACTAAAATTTTGAAATTTCAAAATTATAGTAATATGCCGTAACTTGATTAGTGAGAAAATCAAGGGGATAGAGAGATGAGGACCATAAAACTGGACTCGTCGCCCACAACATTGATATTAACCGTGAGCTATATTGCACTCTAACTACGGTGACATGTCCGACACGTGTCTAGTCGGACACCAACACTGTAACCTAATATATAATTTTAACTCAAAATTATTTTAACAAAAGCAAATAACCTATGATTTCTTCATCAAAAAGCAAAACTAAAAAAAAATGATTTTATCCAAACAAATAAAAGTATTGAACTATAAACCGGCATGTCCATTCCTTTAAAAAAAAATTAAAAAAATCACATTTCAGCGTATCCATATTGTATCGTGTCATGTCCGCATCGTGTGCTTGTCCATGCAATATAGATGGTAAGCACCCATGGTGCTTCCATTATTGTTTTTCAATCTTGCATTCAGCTTAATCATCAAATCAAGACATTTATGAAATACAAGAGATGCTTAATGTAAATGCTACTTGCATACGTCATTCAAATTTTCAAATTGTATGCCTAAAGGACAGATAAATATTTACACAGTGAACAAGAAGGGAAATTTTTCGCAACTAAGCTTAACTACTAGATCAAAATATAATTGGTGCAATAGCCAAAATCTGTCTTAACAGCTTTGGACAAAAAGCCCTACTACATGCTGATTTGTTATCAGCAAAAACTTGCAAATTGGAATACCGAGCTACCTTCAATTAAGTTCTAGCTTGATTTCATGAGGCTGATCAACGTTGGATTCCATTAACTTGCTCGGAATACCAGAGACTATTGTGCCACCATTATAACCATCCATAAGCAGCTTTCCAATTTTCGACCTCCATTCTGAGCTATCCTTTTCATTCTTGTGGTCATGAACAACTCTATCGCGATAATTTAGCATAGTTCCAAGACCGGTATTTGGTACCCAACCATATTGCATCAACACTTTGGCTTCTCCTTCAGTTAAATCCTCTCCTACCTGTATGTAATTGAGGCATACAGATTTAAGAATTTTAAGAATCCGAAAAAGTGATCCTAAGATGGCTAATCACAGAAGAATGATATATTGTTACAAGGTCCAATATTTTCTGTGTCTCAACATTAATATCCATAACAAAACCAGTAAAAACAGACAAACCACATATAGCAAGTTTGGTGCGCAAGACTAGAAAGTACAATGGACAAAGATTTTTGCTTCTTTGTGTTCTTTAATACTGTCCAGTTATCTCCAATACTCCTCCAGAAACGTGCTATTGAGGAACAATACATGAATGGATAATCAAAGAAAAGCATGGAAATCCAGCTCTTCAAAATAGTTCTTCCATATCAAAGAGTTGAAAGCAGACCATCAAGTTGATTAATACACTACTGTGAAACAAACAGTAATGCATAAGTTAAATAGTGTTACACTTTCACTTGGACGAAAGATTTGAGCAGGAGTTATTACCAGCAATGCTTTGTTCTCGATCAAGTTAACCCTGCCACAGCTAGTAAGCTTCATAGCAGTCACCAGTCGTTTGATCTGCCAAACTATAGGTAAGGAATCCACCAAGTCAAAGAAGTACGTCGCATAACCATATTCAGGACGTTCAAGCACCATCCTGCAATCATGAAAAGAACAAGTTTCTTCTTCATCTCACGTGGATATATTTGAATATAATAGAAGATAATTAATGCAAACAATATTAAACCTGTTATGTCTTTCAAAGACAAAAATAAATGACTGGAGGTCCCGGCACCACCCCCATTCAACTGGCCACTTCCGGAAATGCAGATATCGTGCCTGAGAACAAAAGGAATGGGTTAAATTATCAAATTATCGAACGGCATAAGCAAATGATTTCATGTAGGAATACAGGTAAATGGCGCACACAGATTTA
Source organism: Fraxinus cuspidata (assembly GCA_903798385.1). Taxonomy (NCBI): domain Eukaryota; kingdom Viridiplantae; phylum Streptophyta; class Magnoliopsida; order Lamiales; family Oleaceae; genus Fraxinus; species Fraxinus cuspidata. Next base: position 9,180 of record CAIGRP010073642.1, on the reverse strand, counting down.
GTCTTTATCTGGATAATAAACAAAAATCTGAAGGGAAGTTAATACCTGCTCCACAAGTGAAAATAGACAAGCCAAGCAATAAGTAGCCCTCTCCCCCTTAGCATGTCGTAACGGAGCAAACTTTAACAACGTGTGCCGCCGAGAGAAAAGCTGTACCCACAAAATAAAACCATACATTTATTGCTCAAGACGCATCAAAAGATATTGCACCATAACAATTTTATTGACAGGTCACAAGTACACTGAAATGTAACAACATGCTGCATGGGCTTACAACTAATGGTAAAGAGTGGAAAATCATGTGCTCTCGTGATCAGAAGTACTTTGCCTCACCCATCACAATGTATCATCATATATACTGTTTAACACTTGAAATCCATACATTTTAGACATTCTTGGCGTGACATCATTATAAATGTTTTTATATATTTTCCAAAAGTCATTCATTTATTTTCCAAAACCATTCATTCATTCTATGCTTTTTAGCTCTTCCATGAGGAAAAAGTTATATTTTTCTTTTCATTTATCTCTTTCCCCCTATACTGAGAAGAACAAGAAAAGAAAGATGAGAAAAAGGATGCGACCAACTTCTTCAATGATGATCGACTTTTTGCTGCACAAGGAGTATTATATAAATTCCATGTTGGCAAGGAATGGAAACCCTTTAAGGAATATTTCTTTTAGTTGATAGGCAATGGAAAAATATTTGCATATCACTGAAGCTTATATAATTCAAAACTATTTTAGCTCTGCAGGTGATGCAGACCCCATGTCATCAAGTGCAGATAGCACAACATGGAGGGAGATGCTTGAAAGAATGAAATTGCCCAAGAAAGTGCCTCTTTGAGATATAGGAACACTCTGATACTGAATATAATAGCGTTGCTGCATTAGGCAAACATATAACAGAATATACCATTAGCTGAGCAAATAAAACAGATTAAGTCTTACATGTCAAATGAAAAATTATTAAAAGGATTCAACTTTAAATTCACAAACATTTCAATATTTAGAAGTATGAAGAGAAATTTTTAGGTCTTTTTGTCATGAAATAATGGCAGAAGCATTATTAGAAAAGGCATTTGCGAATTGTGACAATGGAAGTGTTTTTTGTTCATCAATATTGGAGATTCTGCATCATATCTTAAGATAATTAACATTTTATTACAAAACTAATTTTCTTATTTCAATAAAATAGTTTTACTTTGCCAACAAAACGCCTTCTAGCTTTTCTATTCCCTAATAGTCACATCCCGTGCACTTGCACATGTTTAATGCTAGTAAATAATAATAAATGAGTAATATATGAACAAATTAAACCTTCAGCAACAGTGTAAAGCAGGAAAAATATATGTTAAAAACTTCTAATACTAGCTACAGCATAATAATTTTCACATTTTAGAAAAAGTATTCATGATAAAGCAAATCCTGTTTGCATATAAGAGCAATGCCGCAATCAAAAGGATGTACTCCAACAGCAAATTAAAGCAGGCGGCGAGGAAGAATAATAATTCAATCAAAGCGTTTTAATATTAACACCGTAAGTGAGATTGGATAATTGAGTCAGCCAACTATCAGGTTGAACCCAAGACTTTTGCCCTAATAATGTTTGAGGAAAATGCTTTATATCAAGTATCAAAAACAAATATCTTGTCCCCCCATTCATTCAATAATTCCATTTCATCAGTTACTAGATGCAGTAAAGATGACATCATGCAGATGGCGGATGCAATATAAATCATACAGAAAAAATATAAATTTGTCAATTATGATATAGCGACAACCTTCGAGATAATGTCTTCAAGCTCTGCAAAGTTGTCTTCAGTGGACGAATCATCCAAAGCATCATTGCTCTCCAACTCGCCATAAAGCTTAATTTCACCAATTGTTACACCTTTTTTAATTAACACCTATCCAGGAGAAAGATCTCAATGAACAGCCCAAAATTTAGAGAACAGCAGAGCTTAAATCTGTATAATACCTGCAAGAGTCCAGGAGCATCTTCCTCCATAGCTGTTTCAACTGAATCTCTGCAATTAGCACCATAAACAGTACAGTATTTTATTCTTGCACATAATTCTGGAAAATGTAATAATGTAAGCGTAAATTTGAAAAGACAGAAAATTTACGTGGCAGTTTTTCTCCTTTTCCGTGGACGGTTGACTTTCAAAGGTTTTGCAGGTTTTGATGCAACTGATCTACAATCCATGTCAGAAGGAAAAAAATTGCTTTGGCATCCTGAACTTCCATAAATACCCAAACGAGGAACCTCTCTTGACGAAAACAATCTCATCCGATGTTGCAGTATCATGTGATCTAGTTCATCTCCATGTTCATCAGGTAATTCTAATTCACTTTTTACTGGAACAGTGACATCAAAGGACATGTGACCTGCAACTCCATTCACTCTCATAAACTCATAACGATTTGAAGGCTCGACCTTGACCTGAGCTAAGTTCAGTATTGCTGAACTTGGCATATTCCTAATATCAGCAGACAAAAGAATCTGTTCATTTGGTTCATGCTCGGAGAAACTTTTTTCAGAGTATATCCTATTGTTTCTATGAATGCTTGGCACATTTCCTAGATTAGTTGATTTGTTTTCTTGACAGCGAGGCTCCAGTATGGCACATCGAAGAGGTTTGCAGGATGTTTTCAGAGTAGAAGCATCAAATGAATCAGATTGCAAAGTCTTGTCAATCTCATGAAATTGATTGCCAGATGAAGAAAACAATACATGACCAAAATCTTGTTCTGGTTTTCTTTTTCCGGGCCTTTGCTTATGTCTGTCTGCTGAATATGGGCTAGTTATCCCAGAAGAACTAACCTGTGTAGCAAACAGCAATCAAAACTTTATTAGAAAATGCAAAAGGTGAAACAAAAAGTCTCTACCAACTTATTTATCATCGTGGGAACCATTGCCATACTATTAATATGCAAATATAATTTCTCATTGCAGGAGTGGTTTCGGAAGTATTAGGAAGCCCACGTTATGCAGAAATATACGACAGAGAAAGACCAAAAAGGACATCATTAGCAAATGGAGGAACATATTATATTCAGACCATAAAGAGTATAATATATACCACAAGAACCATATTAAAAATTCTTGCATGTCACAATAACATAAACCAAAAATCTCTATATTGAGAAAGCTCAAATAAGCCACCAGTTAATTAATCAAGCCAGGAAAAGAAGAAGACAAGACAACGAATTTGTCAAGTTTCATCTTTAAGAATTTCATTACTGTATGCCCAAAAAAATCAGTTTCTCATCCTCATGCAAATTTTAAGTAATTTTTTTCTATCATTGGGGCATTAGAAACTAAACAATATCAAAGCTGAACACGGGGACAAAGTTCAGAATGAATACAATATACTTAAGCATTTGTAACATATTTTCTGCAAATATGTTAACATTCGTGATTTTTAAAAAAATTCCCGTGTATCAGTGCATGTGTGTGTGAAGACTTACAACCATTAATTGAAGAACACCTTATAGACGGGTGCTAGATACAGACATGCCACCATAGTGATAGTGTACACACTTCTTAGAAAAAACAAAGCTGTTAACAGAAAAAAATAACATGTTTGCTGCAAGTGGTGTTGTCACTAAGAGGTATAAATACAGGAAATTTCAAGTCAAACCAAAATTTTGAGAATATTCTGATTCTCATGAAAATTAACAAATAGGAGAATATAATTCATAAAAAAAGGAGACTGTTGGAGCGACGACAGGATGTTACACATCATTAATGAAACAAGTAATATATGCACATGGAAGAAAGTTCCTCCCTAACACGTGACTGTAAGACAAGATAAAGAAAGACACAAAATAAAATCAGTGCTTCAATAATGGAAATTTTAGAACACTTAAAGAAAGAACAAAGGAGAAGCACAATCAAAGAGCATGGAAGACGAATAAATAGAACAGGCTCGGCTCCATTAAATGCTCTCTACTTAAAATACCATATTTCTGCAAAAATGTTAACATTCGTGATTTTTAAAAATTTTCCCGCACGTGTATCAGTGCATGTGTGTGTGAAGACTTACAACCATTAATTGAAGAACACCTTATAGACAAGTGCTAGATACAGACACACCACCGTAGTGAGAGAGTACACACTTCATAGAAAAAAAGCTGTTAACAGAAAAAATAACTTGTTCGTTGCAAGTGGTGTTGTCACTGAGAGGTATAGATACAGTAAATTTCACGTCAAACCAAAATTTTGAGAATATTCTGATTCTCATGAAAATTAACAAATAGGAGAATATAATTCATAAAAAAAGGAGACTGTTGGAACGACGACAAGACACACATCATTAATTAGGAGAATATAATTCATAAAAAAAAAAAAGACTTTGGGAAATACGATAGGAAGCACGTCATTAATGAAACAAGTAATATATGCACATGGAAGAAAGTTCCTCACTAACACGTGACTGTAAGACGAGATAAATAAAGTAACACAAAATAAAATCAGCGCTTCAATAATGGAAAATTTAGAACACTTAAAGAAAGAACAAAGGAAAAGCACAATAAAAGAGCATGGAAGACGAATAAATAGAACATGTTCAGCTCCATTAAATGCTCTCTACATAAAATACCATATTTCTTCATTTGACTGATGAGATTATTTTTACCATGTTATCGCCGTTAACCTTTTTTGTTAGAAAATTTCATTGATGAGTATCAATTCATTTACGGTTTTTTGGGATCAGGATAGTGATTTGATGAATTACAAAAATATAGTAAGAAAACAGGAAGTAGTTGACAACATAGAGTTCAAAAAATGGGGACTTCGCCCATAAGCTTGAGAAGAGATACTGTTGCACTTCAAAAATATGTAAGGCTTGAAGCCTAGTAAGCTGGCCAATCTGTGTGACATGCATAATAAGTGCCTCTCTTCTTTTCCAGCATACTCACTTCGAGGCCAGTCTTCCAAAGAGCAAGATAGAGAGAAAATGACAACAAAAATGATGCACGCATAAGATCTATGCATAGAAAAAGCATAACACCTTTCATTCATTCAAACACGGAAAGATAAGACATTTGAACATGATCGCCAGCCTACCTTTCAATCATTCAAACATGATCGGCTAGCCTACCCATCTCGGGCAGTTGATGAGACTAATAAATAGTTATGCAGGTCCAATTTCATGGCCAACTAGGGATACAGGAATTATATGACAAATCTCACAATATTATCGTCACATTGTGTCAGCAGGAAGTTGCAAAATGTTTTCTGAGATCAACAGACAATTGAAAAGACAAGAATTTAAGCCTTAGTTTACTAATGAGCTCACATATCCAGGAAAAGGAAAGAAGCAAAACGTGTTGCAATACAAGTTGACCACACCAAGGCCAATGATTGTTTTAGTTTGATCCTAATTATTTCAAACAAACTCAATTCTTGTAAACTGCATTAGACTAAGAATATCCTTTTTAGGTTAGATTAGGCTTTCTAATTTTTAGCAGTCCTTGAGGGTTCGACCTCATTGCTCACTACATAATTAATGTTTCACAGCATTGACCAATTGAATCTTGAATAAGACACCATACATTTTTTATATATTTAAGTTGTACGAGAAGTCGATGACAGGTGATTAGATTAGCCATGTGATAATCGAAATTTAATACCTTTTAGTTAACACCAGGAATCCTGCAAACACTAAATCAACGGTAGGCGTTTTATAGGATAAGTTTTGCAGGACTACATTATATATAAATACCACAAATGAAAAATTTAAAGCTTGTTCCACATAAACCAAGGGTAAGGTACACGAACCTTAACCATGCAATCAAGGACCACCTTTACTAAAAAATTCTACAAAGTCAAATCTCTTACATGCAGTGCCATAGCAATTACTTTGCAGAGGTGGTTGGTGCACCACTATGACGCCAATGAAAAAAACAAATAGAATAGTTTTCTTATAGAAAGTAAGATAAACAAGCCTACAGAGTCAAGTCGCCCAAATAAAAAGATAAAAGTTACAGGTCACCACCCATGTTACAAAATCACACAGTTTCAGAAAGTGTAGAAGCACGTATGATGCACACATGAAAATCCACAAAAACCAGGGAGTAAAAAGAAAGTAATAGCCTTTTAGGTAGAAATTTAATTAGATATCAGTTCCGAGACCTTAACAAACTACCATCCACTTCAGCTTAACATAATACAAAGAATTACCTCAGGAGTAGTTGCCAACGTTCCCAAGGATTTACTGCAAAATAAAATGAAAGAAAAATGTTACTCAATTCCATGTGAACCAAATATTCAAAAATCTTACGAGACTATAGACAATAAAACTAGGAAGTATAATATACATTGTAACAATTACTCTCTTGAACTCAAATTGAAAGAATCTGATTGGAGCATTTGGTATAATACGTGTCACGTGTTTAATGAACAAGGAGCAGCCAGCAGAATAGGCTATCGTGAAAACAGATACCTTGTTAGAAGCCGCCTTAGTCGTTCTTTTAGTACAACGTGATCAAGATCATCAAGAATGTCATCAGAGGTCTGAGTTATATTTTTAACTGCTTCGAGGCCAGCCCCAATGGAACCTTTTGTGCACTTTCTTAGTGAGTTCATGACACCATTGTCAGTGCATTCAACCTTCACCACAACAGGACATTCTGACAATAATGACTGCGCGAGTGAAATACTATCGATAGAATCAACTTTCTCTGGTGTTGGGACAACACGAGTCATCTGATTTGTAGTCATGCAATTATCTGCTACAGTTCCTTGGTTCTTGCATTCTCTTGACCCACCTGCAATTTGTCAAAGTAATATTATGTGCAAATAGATTAACAGAAGGACGCTAACTTGGGAGATTTTTTTTCTTCTTGCTCCTTGAGTGGAAGAGTGGTCGATGTGGAGGCTATTTTTTTTATTCCTATGATTTTCAAATACTTCTAAGAAAGGAAAAATACAGCATAATATTAATTACCAGAATGCCTTCGTTCCCATAATACCCTCTCAATCATCTCTTCTTGAGCAGAACCAGAATTTGAATGCTGTAGAAGGGTCAAAGAAGCGAAAGAAACAAATTACTTATAAATATATGGATTCGATTATAGCTTAACAAGCACTTTACACAGCACCTCTTGACAGGGTGTTAACCCCGAGGGTATTTTTTCCCAGCATGCAAAGATAGATACGTAAGATTATGAAGTTGGCATCTACTGACACTCTGTGTTTAGCAACGTGGAATCCTCATGGCAAATTTTCCATTCGAATTTCATACGGCAGCTTTATGATTGTTTTTGGATTTCAATTTCCAAAATCTCATGTCCTCAATGCTAAATGAAGCATGCTTGAACTTACGGTGTCTCGAAAAAAGTTCTACATACACAGCGGCTGGCACTATCCATAACAATGGCAACAATACTACTGTAACATCTATATCAGTGGACCACGCAACAGTTGATGAATAAAAAAGAAGCCATTTTAACAATGTCTACCAACTTGGTAATTTCAAAATTAAGAAATACCAGACCAAAAGGGCAGTTTTGATGCAACCAAGGGATAGAGAGCCTTTGATATTGCACATACCAAGTGTATCTATTTGTTTATGTGAAAAGACTGCCATTTACTAATTCTGTCGTGTGAATCAAAGAGACAAACTTGAAATGACTACCCATCATTACTTCTCAAAACTAAAGCACAATAAAATCTTGCCCACTGCAAACATTTCAGAAGTTCCAAGATCAGACCCATAAACGTGTGCACATAAAAAGTACCAAAATAATACCTGTGAATCACATTCATCATTTTCCTTTTTAAAAACTAGAATGCCAGTCGAATTTCTGCAGCAATCAAACAAAGCTTAAAACTATAAAATCAAAATAAAAAATAGCTTGTAACAGAAGGGGTGAAATTTAATAACTCACATGGGTTCGACTCCAACTTCGCTGTCCGGTTTAGCATCGAAGCCCAAATGCAGACGCTGGCTTGCTAACAACAATTTCAATCGCTGCTTTAACGGCACACGCTCCTGCTCCTCCGACCAAATGGATTTCTGAACTTCATTTTCGGATTTTATTTCAGATTGCGCCATTTCAGGGGGAAAATGGTTCCTTACTACTGCCGATTAAGATGATTTTGGGATCATTTTAAGCTTCGAAGATATACTGAAAAAAAGCTAGGGCTTTGTGCACAGTCACATAGCAGTAGCGTGTGTTGTGTACACAAACTGTGGACGTGGAGAGAGGAGAAGGGGTGAAGCTACGTGGGTTTTGGATGTAGAGGCGGGTGGTGGAGTGGGGTGATGGCAATGCGAGTTGACGCGCAGAGAGAGGGTGGGAGAGGGAGAGGGAGAGGGCGAGGAATAGGGGGAGGTGAAGGGGGGAAGTGTGAGGGTGGGTCGTGGGGGGACAGGGTAATCAAACAGTGGCTGAGGCGGATGCACCTCAGCCGTTGATATGAAATGTTTGAGCAGCAGATCTCTAGTATTTAAAATACATTAAAATTTTTATTTTCATTCTTCTATTATTTTTAACCACATATTATTTAAATAAAATATTATTTTTCATCTCATCAATAATTTTTCTTTCTTTTTGAATCACACATTCTCCATTAATCTATTATTTTAAAATATATTCTTCAAAAATAATATGGCTCAAAGCCTTAAACACATCCTAAGCAACTTTGTTATGGATAAAATATCATGATTATGTTTTTAAATGTTGACAGGGTGGTTTTCCTCTCCCTCCCTCCCTCCCTCCCTTACTTTTTTTTTTTAAAGTAAAAAAGACAATAGGTGTTACAATTCTTATTATCGAGTATAATTTGCTTCAATATATTTGAAATATGATCGAGATAGTGTAGATTATTATGCTCATTAAACTTGAAATAACTATAATTTATATGAGATGAATATATTTCGCTTGGAGAAAAGTTGTCTTATCGACAATTTACATTCCAACTTTCTTCTTCCATTGAGGGCCATCATAATAAGACATAATTGAAGATTTAAGAGGATAGATTTTTGGGATAAGAGCACACTTAGCTTGTGGTGTATTTTAGCCCATGTTTGGTACACATTAAATTTTTCATTCTCATTCTTCTACTCATTTTCAACCACACATTCTTCAATAAAATAATATTTTCCATCACATCAATAACTTTTCCTTCTTTTTCAACCACAAATTCTCCATCAATCTACTATTCCA
>CAIGRP010073637.1:0-11413 GCA_903798385.1 Fraxinus cuspidata | reverse complement strand
ATCACTATTTACATAATTTTTTTTTAATAAAAATTGATGATATGTCAACAAAAAGTGTGGGAGTTTTTTTTTTTTTTATTATTTGGTTGATGAGATTTTGACCCTTCAAATCTCGACACACGATAAATAATTCTGTAAGTTGTGATGTATATGTAGCACAACCTATTAATTAATATCCACTATTTTAGAATGAGATTTCAACACATCCGACACCACCTTTTGTGTTAAATTTTAAGAAGAGTTGCTCTTTGAAGAGCACATTACGATAAAAATCGTAAGTTGTATTTGTGGAGAGTTTTCGTATATTGTCGGTCTCTATGATAGAATCTGTTGGAGATCTTGAAAGGGGAAGATTTATCCAATGACAAATGTCATACCCAAGCAGCACTGGCAAGAGATTAAAAAAAAGGTCAAGTTGATGGACCTACGAACAAGCACAAGTCAAAAATGTGCTCAGTTGGACAACATTTTCTACACCAGCTTCTATTATTGAGTCCATGTTTGATTTAGCTAATAAAGTTAATAAAAATTAAGTACAAATCAATTAATTTTAACTACAAATCTCATAAGACTCACAAATTTCATAAACATCAATCAAAATTTATTAAAAATATGATCTTTAACAAAATCAAACAAGGGCTAAATGATTTTTCAGAGGAAATGTTTAATTAGTATGAATCTACCGCTGTTGTCATTGTCTCCTGATTTCTTTCGCTATCCCACCAATTAAATTTTGATGCATCACTATCGTTATGAAGTGCCGAAATCTTAGTGGGAAGTGTCATATTTTAGTGGGATATAAATTTTTCTTTCTTTTTTCTTTTTTAACACGTTGAAGTGTATACTGCTAAAATTTTGGATATTCGATAATTCAAAATTATAGTGATGTATTAAATTTTATCGAAGACATAGTAAAAGGGACGAGAAGATGGAGACAACATATCTATACTAACTAAATGAGCATTATCCAAACATAATCGATGACGTTGAAAAAGGATATAGATTACATATGAAAGGCTACAATCTCGTGCATGTCACTGATAAAGTAGCAAAGAAAACAGAAAACAGTGAGTGAAATTATGCAAATTTTCAAAAGATATATGCCCTACATTTGAGTACAGAAAACAGTCACTAGCTATGATGAACCTGGTATCTAGCTACTAGATTCTATACCGTTAACAAATGCCCAAATATTTGAAAGGTGGAGAGTAAAGCCAAGAACAGATCTTTTTCTTTGAAAAGAAGGAAATGATTATTTTGAGAAAATGAGAGAAACCCTCGTCTTCAAATCAAGAAATAAATGAATGATTCATGTTAAAGGGTAAATTTTAATTAATAAATTTGAGCTATTCTTCATAAATTAAAATTTTACTTATAATTTTGTCTAGTACCGTAAACTATACATACTTTTTAAGTTGTTTCCTAGTCACGCTCATTGATTTTGCCTAGTACCGTAAAGTGTAAACTATACATACTTTAAGTTATTAAGGAAACAATAATACAAAATATTTTATCTATACGGTTTTTCAATTGGAATATGCACATGCAATCTTTTTTTTTTTTTTGACGTAGGAACTCGCAGCCGCTACTCGTGAGTACGCACTGGGTAAATCTCGTTCCATGTGCAGTAGTCTGCAAACCACACATTAGAGATAAACCGCACTAGACAAGTCCGATGCGACGGGTTCAACCAAGGAAGTGTTGGATGGGGATTCGAACTCGTGACATTCGATCTCCGCGCTCACTTACTCCACCAACTCGACAATCCCCGAAGGGGTATGCACATGCAATCTTCTAACCAGGGGAGGATGTAGGGGGACTAGGCTGGGCTACATTTCATTTTGATAGGTAAAAAAATTTCTTGTATGTAAAAAGTATTTTTTTTTTTTGAGTAATTTTTTAATTTATTATTATTATTATTATTTTATTTTTTACATATGAGCCCGATTTTAATTTTTTTAAATCTGGCCCCGAATTTGTCCCTACTTCTAACCTTGATACATGTAGTTTCTATCGAGATATTTAGGCTTTGTTAGATTTTGCTTAAAATTTTATTAAAAATTGATGCTCGTATCTAGTGTATGGATATTGTAAGTTAGTTAAAGGATGCTTTGAAATATGCACATCACATTTCCTTTTAGGGTTTTAAAGTAGCATAAACAAAGTGTCTTACTCTTACTTTACAAGATGTAGAGGAAAGGAATATGCATGTTGCTCTACCATAGGGTATCAATATCTCTTTTGAGTTTTTTTTTTTTTTTCCTTACTGAAGTTAAATTCTTTGACTTTTAACAATTTTTTAAATTTCAAAAAAAGAAAAAAAAATTAGCACTCGATTGAAATTTTTATATCCACGAATGGAATTTAAAAAGTCAAAGGGGGCTCCAATTTTGGGACCAAAATAAAGGAGTATTTTTTTGAACAATAGAAGCTCATTTTTCTTGCATTAAAAGCTGTGTCTATAAAGTGAGTTCTGATCTTGAAAATATTCTTGAATGGAGTTATACAGAAATCAAAATTTCCAGGATTAGGTAAAGCATAGTTATACAGACCTGCAATTAATGAGTTAAACCATGCAATGAGCTAATTGCGGAATTAAAGCACCAAAAAAGCAAAAACAGGATTAAAAAAGTTTGTATTATTTTGGTGTCCATTAATATACCATTTTCATCCATTTTCTCAATTAAAGATTATGAAACGATGAATATACCCTCATCTTTAAATAAAACAAAAGGAAAAGAGAAACATTAATTGCAATCATAGTCCTTTTTTTTCAAAAAGTGCAAATGAGTCCCAAAAATAAATTATAAAAAGGGTTATTAACATATAACGTCCATACCTTTCGCTATTATTGCAAAAAACGTTCATACATTTTTTTTTTGACATTTTCAATCTTAATTACACATTTAATTGCACAAACCATAATTTCTATAGATTTTCATCCAATTTCTTAATAAAAATTATGAAATGACGAATATACCCTCATATTTGAATAAAAAAACTAAAGAATTAATTGTAATCATGGACCCTTTTTTAAAAAAAAGTGCGAATAAGTCCCCAATAAATTATTTAAAAAAATGCTTACGATTTCCAATTAAATTTATTTAAAAATTAAAAAGTATAAACGAGACTCAAATAAAAAAAATCAAAATAGAAGGGTATATTCATTATTTCACATTTTTTATTGAGAAATTGGATGAAAATTGATGGAAATGATGGTTTGCACAATCAAATGTATAATTAAGGGTAAAAATGTCAAAAAAAAATGAAAGGTATGAACTTTTTTTCAATATTGGTGAAATATAGGGACGTTATGTACTAATGACTTTTTTAATAATTTATTTGAGACTCATGCGCTTTTAAAAAATTGGGATTATGATTGCAATTAATTTTTTTCCCTTTTGTTTTATTTAAAGAGAATAGTATATTCGTCATTTCACAATTTTTGATTTGAGAAAATGGATAAAAATGATATTTTGCGCAATGCAAAATGAAAATATAGGCAAACATTTCAAAAAATGAAAGGTATGAATGTTTTTCTCAATAATAATGAAAAATAGGAATGTGCTAATTGCCCTAAATTTGAATAAAAGTAATCATTAATAAATGGACGGTTATTAATAAGTTTAAAAGAAAATTTAAGGACATAACTAAAATAATTGGCAAAATTTAAGAACTCTGAGTACAATTAAAAATTGATTAAATATAAACCAAAGTGAACACACACACACCCACCCACCCACCCCGGCCAAATTATTAAATTATGTATGTATTGATATATGTAGGTCCAGTGTTCCCTCAACCTATAAAAGTGGATAAATTGTGGGTCATTGTATAAATGTTTAAAAATAATTTCAGTTGCACGTAATAAAGTTACACAATAATTTACATATAGATGAAGTGTAAAAAAAGAGAGTGAATTTTTTTATTTATTTAGTTGAATAAATTTGACAAATGAATTAAGATTTGTTCTTAACATCTTTATTGACAAATGAAGACGTGTTAAAAAATGATTGAATGACATTATTAACGTTTTTTCAATGAACTTTTATCACGTGGGCACTATGGCATGATTGGGAGAAAATTAATAAGCCACGTCTGATTTTCATTTATCAACTCAATCTCGAGTGAATAATTTTTTACTATTGCCCTTTTGCAAGCATAGTAATTGGACCAACCAAGTTGTCAACACAAATTATAAATAACAATGAACTAATTAGTTTCATTGTACATTGAAATTAAGTAACTAATAGTTATTTAGTTAATGATGCATATCTTAATGGGGAAAAAAAACAGTGGGATTCTGTTTTTTTCTGCTGAGAAATTGCATTACAAAAGAGAAAAGATTAAACGCTCAAATTAGGGCCTCTTCTCTCTTCTCCAACCGGAGCGCACTTTTCTCCTGTTACTTTTTTTCTCTTTTACCTCTTCAAAGGATTCTTTGACAATGATTATAAATTATGACTAATTACAGTAACACGCACAGTGAGACGAAGAAGAAGAGCAGAAAATCCCGTTACTAGTCTTCTTCTCCGGTACTCACTCTACCACTTGAAAATGTTCAAATTCTTGAATCTGTAAATCCATTACTGTTACAGCACCTCAAGGAAAAAGCTTAAAATAAGCACATTATCCTCTGAAAGTGGTCTGAAAATGGCTAGCAGAATCTGCATTGTGTTTTTCTTTCTTGTGGGTTCATTTTTTCACCTCAGTTCAGCAATGGCGAACCTCACTCTTCCTGGTCAACACCCCTTTCCTGAAGATGTAGTTCAAGATGTTCACAGGTTGGATAAACCATTCTGTTCTTACTCTCATTTTGTTTCTGGGCTTCTGCATTTTGAACTTTCTGTATATATCTGCGGTAAATAGAAAAAATAAAATTATTTAGTGCTTTTTCTTGGTTAATGTAGGTTAATGAAATATTTTTGGGTATTTTCAGGGGATTTATGCATTTATTTATAGTAAACAGTTACTCATTCTTTATCCCAGAAGCCCTTTTTGTTTTTTTTGATATTTTTATTTTGGACTCACTATAAGAATTTTTTGGCTGGAAATTCATTAGGGCCTGTTTGGCAAGCTTCTACTTCTCGTGAAAGAACTTTCTGAGAAAGTTAACCTATATTTGTTTGCTCTAGAAGCTCTTCTAACAAAATAAAGTATTTTCAGAAAATTATCCAAATATATTAAAGACCAAACAAAGTATTTTCAGAAAAACTATCTAAATATTTTAAAAGATCTACCAAACGGATCCTTACTGTCTAGTAGTAGTTCTTAGTCAAAGATACATCATTTATTGTATTGGTTTGATACTTTAATGATGAATGCAATATTCTTCACCTGCTTCCCTCTTTTATCTGTAGTGGCCATTTTAATTTCTGGCCAATGGCCAGGGTTCTGGTATGGGGGTAGATCTGCATAGTAATTGGTTTCTTGTTTGCTTTAACTCTATAGGCCTTAGGGTGGCCCCTCAAAAAAATTCGTTAGTACCTGTCTGCCGTGGGATCCTATGAAGTGTTTGGGATGTGTATTTGTATTTTCACTAAAGAAAATTAAAAGATGATGTACATACATGTTGCAGAAAAGTAAATGTGTCATTTTCAAGAAGACAAATGCTATCCTACACCACCAACGACCAGTCCTCTTCTTGTGCGACAGGCAATCCCGTCGACGATTGCTGGCGGTGTGACCCCAGTTGGCAGTTGAACCGTCAACGATTAGCCGATTGTGGTATCGGATTTGGCCAGTATGCCCTAGGTGGTAAGGGTGGCAAATATTACGTTGTCACAGACTCCTCGGACCATGACCCGGTCAATCCAAGACCGGGAACACTCCGGTATGCAGTCATCCAAACTGAACCCTTATGGATTGTTTTCGCCACCAACATGCTCATCCAGCTATCCGAAGAACTAATTTTCAATTCGTACAAGACTCTTGATGGTCGTGGGGCTCACGTACACATCACCGGTGGTGGATGCATAACGTTACAGTATATAACGAATGTAATCATCCACAACATACACATTCACCATTGCTACGAAGCCGGCGAGACTAATATAAGGTCAAGTCCAACACACTATGGATGGCGTACAAAATCAGACGGTGATGGTATTTCCATTTTTAGTGCTCGTGACATATGGATCGACCATTGTTCATTGTCACATTGCAAGGATGGGTTGATTGATGCTGTCATGGGGTCGACAGGGATTACAATATCAAATAATCATTTTTCGCACCATAACGAGGTGATGCTATTAGGTCATAGCGACGATTATTTGCCAGATTCCGGTATGCAAGTGACTATTGCTTTCAATCACTTTGGCAAGAAACTTATCCAAAGAATGCCAAGGTGCAGAAGAGGGTATATACATGTAGTGAATAACGATTTTACACAATGGGAAATGTATGCTATAGGAGGGAGTGGTAATCCTACCATCAATAGCCAGGGAAATCGATACATTGCACCCTTTGATCGCAATGCAAAAGAGGTAACCACACCAACGCTTCAGTGGACGAACAACCCAACCCTTTTTATATAATTTTATTTGAAATAAATTTGTTATGACAGGTGACAAAACGTGTGGAAACAGACGAGGAGAATTGGAGGGGCTGGAACTGGAGAAGTGAGGGGGATCAAATGGTAAATGGAGCTTACTTCGTAGCCTCTGGACAAGGTGTAGAGGTGAAATATGAGAAGGCTTATAGTGTGGAGCCCAAATCTGCTGCATATATCGACCAACTCGTGATGAACGCCGGTGTCCTAACTAACAGGTCCTCTTTACTTTTTTTCTCTCTCTTCCTTTCCACGTATTTTTACGATAAATTATTAGAGAGGCGGGCCTAGCAACGATCTTCTCAATAACTCTTGATACGGAGGGGTATCAACTGGGCCGTAAAGGACTGACAAGTCCAACTTTGATACAGCTCCGGGCGAGCAACCCCGACCCTGCACAGCCTGTGCCATTTTGAGCCTATGTGCCTTCACGAGCCAACCTAAGGCCTGACCAGGGCTCGGTCCTTAAACATCTGAGCTCAATTTGTGTTCAAATCTTATAATCTGCTCAGCCTTTGACTCGTGGACCCCACGATCTGTGCCACCCACGAGTCAAAACGCGCCGAGCCTTCCACAAGTCCAAATGAGCCGAGTAATCCAAAAGCAGGCTCTTTTAGTTTTTCTTTTTTAAATAATTAACAAAATAAGTCTAAAAATGAGGAATAAAAAATAAGTTGATCCACAAGCTCAAATGAGCCGGCTTGCTAGCTCATACCCACGAGACCAAACGAGCTAGCTTGTGAAAAAAAAATGTGAGATTGACTCAACCCATAGTTCGTCTAAAAACGAGTCCAGGCTGCTAATGGTCCAGACACTACCGCACTGAATGGGCTGGCCAGCCTATGGCACAGCATGTTTCAAGCCTAGGCTACAAAAATTTCGTGGTTGCTTGGGACTAGTTCAACACATTTTGACACATCTAGTTTAAGGGGGTGTATAACTCTGCATTTAACTTTTTGTTATTGATGTTTTGAGCAGTGGACACAATCTGGGTAAATGGTCAGCTGGAGATAACAGTGGCGGAACTGATTTAGACGCAAATTCAGGTGCTGTAGAGGACTACGACGAAGATGAAGATTCCGGGAGCAGCAGGACACTCTCTCATTGCATTCTCTTATCTCTTCTAATGAACTTATCCATCTTCTTGTTTCTACATGTCACTGCAACATCCATGTTATTGTAGTACGAATTCTTAAATGAAACGGGGAGGACACAAAAGTATGGTTTCCTTTCCGGAATTTACATCAGCAGTATCTCAAACTCTATTTTGATTTTGAACTTCAACAAGAAAAACAATCTTTTGGTTGTCAGTTTTTCTAAATGAAATCCAGTGAATGCATGTATAAGACTAGAATAATCAAGAAAACAATATAGATTCGCATGCATTTGCAATAAATTCCCAATTCATTTCAAGAATTAATTAAACTATCAAATTAATCCATAATTCCTCATCTAAGCATTACAACTTATGAATATTCAAAGAAAATATAATGAAAGATAAATTTAGACTAGCTATCTTCTTAAATACGAACAATAACCTTGTAATAAGATATGATGGTTTATATATCTTACAAGCAAAACAATCATGCTAATGTTATCTAGTAGCTTGCTCTCTAAACTTGTATGCATTCACCTCTTTAAAATTTTCTGGTTGAAACTATAGATGTCGCCGGCGTCGCTCTCATGGTTATTATTAAAGCCATTATATTGCACTTGAGATTTTGTACAACAAATTCGATATTTGTCAAACATACTCGACTTTTGCATAGACAACTCAAGATTTTCCCAACAAATTTGAGGTTTGCATAGCATATTTGAGATTTCCATAGCAAAATCTAGATTTGACCTATAACTCGCAAGATGTCTATAAAATTTGATATTAATAAGAAATCTCGCTATTTCACCGATCAAACTAGATATTATGTATAACATCCAGTTCGAAATTCTCTTTGAGGATACGTAGCATTTCAAAACTCTACTAGAACCTTTAGTACCATATTTGGTGATTTAAGAGAGATAAACTAGAAAATATGTCCATCAATCATTTTAGAAACCGAAATGTTAAAATTAGTTGACAATTGAAAATTGCGGTGAAAATATTAATGCACGAGGAACTTCGGGGGGTTCTAGCAAGTCAGCGCCCCTTGGGAAGATGAAGATGTGCCCAATGTTATGGACAAACACTGGCGGAACTCTAGCGATGATAGTGATTGTGAAAGTGACTATGATCCAACAAAATATTACACGCAACACGTGATGACAAGGAGTACAATAAACCAAACATAAGATATAAATTTTATATATTTTGAGTAATGCTAGTGATGTGATCGTTTAAGACCAATAACATGATCTCATATCCATACATTTAATTCACTTTATTATTTTATAACATAGACTGATGATCATCTCTAGTGAAGATAAATATCATCATTAATTTGTTTTACTCTTTGGTTTGCAAGTAACTAAATTGAATGAAGGTTAGGACAAATTCACCCCCCCCCCCCCCCTTCCCTCCCTCCCTAAAGCTTGTATTTCTTTCTACTTTCAGTATATGAAAAGAAACTCCATTCTTTTGGAGGTTTGCACTAAAAAAAGTGGTGATACAAAAGCATTTTTGTTCATTAAATAATGAAGTGGTGGGGTCCACGACTAATGCTATTTAATGCAGGTGGTGCTTTGATAATAAGCATCACTCATACCACATAACATAACCCTATGGTCCACTACCACTTAAACTAATGCTAGTGACACATGGATTAGCAAAAAGTGAGTGTATATCACCAAAGCTTAATGTTGATCATGGCAGTGTACACCTTGATTCATTGGCCAATAAATTAAAATATCAAGCAAGTGCATGTATAAGACTAAACAATCACCAAAAAAACTTTCAGAGTTGAAACAATTTTAAGACTGTCATTTCATCAAACTCTTCAATATGCAGATTTTTGGTTTTTCAGGAATTTTGTTTCTTAAAGAACACAAATCAACATACTCTCTCTGCATTTAGCTTCACCAATTCTCAGCATGGCCCATATTAATAGTAGAACTTTAGCACCATAGATTACCGTCCATTTCAAGAAATAGCAAGTGTTACCGATCAATAAAGGATTTGGTCATGAGATCGACTGCTGAATCCATGAACTGCCACCATAGGAACAAATAGCCATATCAGTTAAGAGGCAATGCTAAAGCTGATGCAATTATACATTTGAACACAAACTGATTAGGAAGACTCCTAATATACAAAATTGTTGACACGAGGCGAGGAAATATAAGCTCTATTAATTTGAGAATAGAAGTAGGGGTCCAGGGGATGCATCTAGAGAAAGATAATATGGCAGCAGAATCTGACATGAACTATGTATTAGAGAGGCTTGATTAATCAAACTCCCAAGAAAAACTGATAAATGAACATTGCAGTAGAACGAAGTTCAAATGCATGAAATTTACCCTTCCAATTGATTTGAGTTCTCTTCCAACTGGTTCCATAAACTTCAAGTCGATCTCAACGGGCCATACCTGCACAGATAGCAAGGAGAATGAATTTTATTTGGAAGATTTGTAGCTAAAATTATACACTGAAGCAGAGGAATAGGAGGATGAGTTCAAAATCTTATGGTGTAGCATTATGAGTTTAGACTTCGTGGATGCATTGCAGGTAGAATAGTCTGGAAGGTCACAAGTAATGACATATTTTATTTGAGTCTTACTGTGAGCTTTTTATTTCACGGCACTGACAAACCTTTCCTTGGAAGTATTGTGTAGGGTAGTATGGCCCCAGTAGAAGTAGCTTTCCTCCTATGACTGCAGCATGGGATTTCATTAACCAGGGACAATTTGAGGAAAAGAAGAAGTATTTGTATCAGTTGGTGTCACATGTGTAAGAAGGCTGGGGAAGAAGTTCATCATCTATTATTTCATTGCTGAGGCTGCTTATAATGATGTAGGATTTTTAATTTATAGATGTAATCATTACTTATCTGAAAAATGTACCAAAAAGGCCTAAATTGAGATTCAATTCCCAAATTAAGTCATATATATCGCAAGGCAAACAATATAGAATAGAGTTTTCCCGTAGGCAACATACAGGAGATGAAGAGAAAAATGCACTATTTGCTGATAATAAAAAGCTCAGGCTCACGAAAGGCACCTTAAGACCAAGTAATTTGATGGGTGCAGTCTGTCCAGGCACAATGCAATCTGGCCCTGCTGCTTCCAATATAGCCTCCTTCCCTAGCCCGCTCCCGATAGGGTCTGGGTGCTGAAATTCCCACCAAACGCCCATAATGATACAAAGCATAATGCTTTACCGAACACCAATGTCAAATAACTAAATTCTTAATTTTAGAAATCAACGAGACTGGTCAATAGGCATGCATTAAATTAAAAAAATCATAGATATGCAAGGTAAAGATTGGAACTTTACATGAAAATATCTAAACTGCTAAACATCACAAAAGCAAAAACACAGTCCTGAGGACCTTTGCACTCAAAAATCAATAGAAATTATGCAAAATAAATATTTGAAATCTAAATTTATATATAGAAACAAAGTAAGGATTGCAACTCAGAATAAAAATATTAGAACTTTGAACGACCTTATATTCTTCTTCAATTATTCCCACTAGAACATAATAGAATTGATGAAAGTCCAGGTTTGGTAAACATTAGCGAACATGACTAGAAAGTAGGGATGGGCAAAACCCGACCGAACCCGCCCAAACCGAACCAACCCGACCGGTTTGGGTTGGTTTTTTTATTGTTTTTACGTGGGTTGGGTGGGTTGGTTGTGCAGGCGGGTTGGGCTGGGTTATGGGTTAACTCTTAAAAATCGAATAAACCCGCCCAACCCCACCCGACTAT
>CAIGRP010073635.1:0-33114 GCA_903798385.1 Fraxinus cuspidata | reverse complement strand
CCCCATTCGGTTCGGTTATCCACGATTTTCGGTTTTAACAATTCGAATTGTCATCTCTAGTTTTTTAGGGGATTTTTGCGTGTGGTCAAAAATTGTTGGCAAAATTCAAAATTACTATTAAACGTGCAAGGCGCCGTTTGGTAATGAAAATAGGTTTATCTCTCCTGTGTGATTTGCCGTCTATTGTACATGGAGCGAGGTTTATCCAGTGCGCACTCACGAGTAGCGGCTGGGGGTTCCTACGTCAAAAAAATAAAATAAATAAAATAAAATAAAATATATATATATATATATATATATATATATATATATATGTTTGTTTCATTCAAAGTTTAAAAGGTCGAGTTCACTTTAATTTTTAACTCAGTTGTAGAAATAACTATCCTTAATTGATTGGATCACGAAATGTCGATATTTTCGCATGTTAAACTAACTCATTTAAATTTAATTTGTTCCACATAAATTGACATCCGTTCATGTGTGTGTGTGTGTGTGTGTATATATATATATATATATATATATATGCTAACCACAAACTTTATGGATATGGTTCGTGTTTATATTAATTAGATTAAAAATTCAATTTTTATTTTATTTTTTTATTTTTCGTTTTTAGAAAACGGAAAACATAATTTGCGAATGAAACAAACAGCACTTTAGATACGTAGAAGTTAATTGAGACCCTTCAAAGTTGATTCCAAGTTGTACACGGTTACGTCTACACGAATAATGATTACGATTTCCTATTGCAATAATTATAAGAAAACAAAATTAATTATTAGGGTTAGAAATTAGAATTCAACAATAAATTGAATTTTGCATTTGTCGGCTTTACAAACAGTTACTCTAAATCTCTAAATCAAACTTTGCTATTGTTATATATATAGACTTTTCTCTTTTAATCTCTCTTTAAAATCTCACATAAACTCAAAAATAACTAATAAATTAAATAAAGTTTTTATACATTTTTCATTATATATTCATTTTAGAAAGTATTTTATTTAATTTAATTGAAGAAATAATTCAATAACTAATAAAAATAAAGAAAATTGTATTTATTTTTAATCTTAGCACATATTTTTATTTAATTGACAAGAGTCCCCCATATTTGAAGCGCTGCCAACGGTTCAAAAAAGTTGGATATTCTTCTACTCTCATTGTCAACAACATTATCATTGTAGCCTAGTGAAAGGTCACCATAAAGTAGCGAAACTTGACACTTAATATCAACTTATTTATTTCTAATTATTTTTGTGGGTGTGGGCTAATGTCAACTTTGCGGTCTAGTTAAAAATGTCATCTTTTCTTCGCTATGAATTATCATGGTATATGTTGACCTCTAAATTTGGCTTGACTCATCAAAAGATGAGTTTTATTTCTCATAGAAGAGCAAGTTACCTGTACATTTGGAAGTACACGTTAGAGATGCAAATTGAGGCTTCTCCAAACAAAGGTGGGAAGGCCGCACACTCTGACACTCAAGTCAATATATGGACAGAAAAGTATTAGGTGGAAAAAACATGAAAGAGCAAAAATTATATAACATCAATTACCTTCAAATGTCAACAAGTGAGAGTACTTGTAGTTAAATGAAAGAAACTAGAGTCTCTCAAGACTCAAATGCTTGAAACCTTGTCACATTTTAATGACTCACAAGTCGGGCATCAATACATCACATCTTATCCATCATAACCTATGACCTACCACATATTGTCTTAGGCGAAAAAGAAGGGATTTGACTCCCATTCGTCTTTGCATAGATGTCACATCTAAATTGTGTATGACTCAATGTGTCAAGTTACAACTTGCATACGGTACCAAGGATGAATCCAACTGCCTCAAACTTCGAAGGCCCATCTAATGTGGCAAGGTTTCCATTGAGGTCCTCAGAGAGGGAAAGTGGTAAGTCCCTATAAAGATGTGTCACTCGAGAAAGTTCTCGACAAGGTATTGGGCGATGCTCACAACGCATTGGAAGTGATATTCGATGAAGCAATGGAATGTGACCTCATCGCCTTGAAGGCTATTTTCAATAAGGTGTTGGGCGATACCCCTTTTGTAGGGGTGTTAACGAGTAGAGTCGAGTTGAGTCAAGAGTCAAAACTCGAAATTCGGGCTCGACTAGAGTATAAATGGTTTGAGATTTTTTTTTTGCCCGAGTCGAGCCAGCTTTTGTTCTGCCAAAAATTTTAGGCTCGACCCGAACTTTCTGCTCGAGCCTTTACGAGTCGAGCCATATCTATTCTTTTCTTTTCTTTTCTTTTTTTGAAAAAAAATTCAAACAAAGCTGCCTGCGTTTTGCAGGCGATTTAATTTTTTTTCTTTTACTTTTTTTTCAAAACTGACTGAATTAGCTCGGTTTGTCCAGGCCAAAAATGGCTTGTGGCGTGGGCCTGCCCGTGCCACACGTGATGGCTCAGGCTCGAGACTTTTCCCAAAATGGGGCTCGGCCCCAGCCGTCGAGCTATTTTGCCATCTCTGTCCTTTTGTGGCATTTTTGCTCAGTGACATCCACTTGGCCTGTCGATGCATAAATAAGGATGGCAATAGGGAGGGTCGAGGTTGGGGTAGGGGAAACCTCTCCCGCCCTTGCCCTACCAGGCAATTTCCCGTCCTTTTCTCGCCCAGTTACCCGTTTAAGGCAGGTCAGTGCCCTTGCCCCGTTTACTACTCCGTTTAGTTTATATATATATATATAATTCATTTTATTGCCTTTCTTCATTAAAGTGAAACAATAATATATTTTTAAATTTATTTTTAAAAGTTAAATTATTCAAATATATTTGGCAAACTAAGGCTTTTATTTTTTGTCATATTTTTTCAGATAATTTTTGTTGTCATTTTCTATTAGAACTAATGAAATTTTGTGAAATTTTCCATTTAAAGTATTGAATTATAAAAAAATTAACAAAAATTTTAAATGGGACGGGGCTAGGCCCTGTGGGTATCGAATTTGTCGGAATTTTTTGCCAATGGATAAAGGTATAACAATAGTCTCCGAATCCATTGTCTCATTATTCATGTAAGGCATTGTATGTTGACAATTATAAAGTTTTATTGAGATGACTTTTGAAGAGTGATTTTACTTAATAAAGAGAAGCGTTATCTACTGATGCTGGAGCTAAAGATATAACAAAGCTAAAGTGACATTGTAGTCCCCAAGTTCAAGTATGAACATTTACATAATAGATTGGACTTTGATTTTATAAACGAAGTATCACAATTGAGGCGAAATCAACAGTCCCATTCATAGGACGAAGTTGTGTTGTAGAAGCGAAGTCCCATTTCCGGATGCAGCTTTGACGAAGAAGTGAAGTCCTATTTTAGGACGAATCCTTTACATATGATGTTCAACAATATAGTAATCGCATTTCTGGGGTGAGTTGGTTGATGCAGGAGGTTTATGTGAAATTTATGTCTAAGACCAAGCTAAGAGGCACATGATACGAAGTGATAAGAAGCGTACTAGTAATCATGACGTTTTGTGTTCCTAAAGTTGATGCGATGATTGCAAGTAATCATGATGATTGGACAATTGAGGCATTTGATTTCAAAGGCGACATGCCCCACACGCGTAAGAGAGCACGATTCAATCTGGGCCTCAGTTTGAACCACCGTTTGGTACCTTTAGGCATTCGATTGCTAAATTAGAATAGGCAATAAGAGGCCATGATCAATCTTGACTTGTTCTAACGGCTGGGATTGAGGTCATCTCACCTACATAAAGGCTTAAAGGTTCACGTCAATCCTTTTTTACTTTGCTTCCTTAACATTGTACAAACTCTAGACAATTTCGGCAAGAAAAATGCAATTTCAGGAAAAAGAAAGAAGCCCCGGCCTAGCAAAATCCCAAAACTTGGCGACCAAACTCAGAGCTTCATTTATGAGATCTTAAAATTTCATTATTAAATCCCGTTTCCTTCTGTTCCTTTTCCTTTTTCTTCTCGAAAATCATTTCCAACAATAATAGCATCAATTTCCAAACCGACAAGAAATTTGAGTATGAAAAATCCTTAAGTTTGGAGGTGCTGAAGGGAATGCAAGAGTTATAGAAACAGTATGCAAATATGTCTGGAGTGATGCCTCTCCAAGTCGTGAATGTTGATTAAAAACTAGAGTTAGCTATAGTGTCCGTTAACGAAGCTAACCCAAGAGGGGCTGGCACAATTGGTTAGCCCTACGCGGTGGAAGCTACAAGTCCCATTATCAAATGAGAGTATTTATAGGAAAAAAGGAACTTGGGTCTTTTGGATGCTTGGCAAGTTTGCCTCATCCCAATAGGGCA
Organism: Fraxinus cuspidata; assembly: GCA_903798385.1. Taxonomy (NCBI): domain Eukaryota; kingdom Viridiplantae; phylum Streptophyta; class Magnoliopsida; order Lamiales; family Oleaceae; genus Fraxinus; species Fraxinus cuspidata. The sequence goes on along the minus strand of CAIGRP010073635.1, from coordinate 28,829 downwards.
CAAGTCAAGCATCAAGAAGTCATACCTATTCATCATAGGCATGTAATCTCCCACGCATTGACCTAGAAGAAAAATAGTGAATTTGACTTTCAGTCACCTTCGCAGAGATGTTAGATCAATCAAATCGAATGTGACTCAATGTGTCAAGTTACATTTCGCACAAGGTACCAGGAATCGAATCCAACCGCTTTGGACTCTGAAGGCACATCTAATGTGGATAAGGATTGGACCCCATTGAGCATCTCGAAGAGAAAATGGCAAGTCTACACTAAGTTATGTCATCTCAGGGGCAGTTGTCGGCATTGGACCTTGCTCACAAAACCTCAAAGGTGATAATTGATGAGGTGATGGAATGTGACCTCATAAGGCAGTTGTCGACGAGACGTTGGGTGATACTTTCAACGTTTTGTGTGACATTTTGTTTAGCTGATAGTCATTTGTCCTACCACGTGAATAGAGACGTAATAATATATTTATTCCAATATAATCATAAGATGAAAAGTATTAAAATTGTGGGCTGTACTATGGGTACATTAACATTATATACCCATAGGGGTGTCCATAATGGCCACCCCATCGGGCGATGGGGTATCCATATTTCTTAAGCATTTTTGTGTGTCCCCACTGTGACGCCAAAACATGCCCACGGGAAAGGTATACTGCATTTGAAGCCAGGTGTATATTATTCCTCGGGCATGTTATTCGAACACATGAATCCAAGTTTTTGGCATATTATCAACTTTGCATCTTATAACGTATGTCTAGGATCTTCTTTCTTATTTTACGTATATGCTCTTAATTTAATTTAAATTAATAAGTAACTAATTTTTTTAATATAATAAATCATTTTTAAATATAATAAATAATTTAACTGTGAACTTACATTACATACGTTTCAGAATTCAAGCAATTATGCAAATAAAATTCTAGACCTTGTTTGTGAGAAAGTTTGAAAAGAAAATTGTTTTTTTTTTTTTTTAACAAAAAATGTGATTAAAGAATAAGAAAAAATATGGATATTAAGGGTTTGATTTTGCCATTTCCATGCACAACTCTGCGGACGTACGTTTCATGCTACGTAGGGGTGTCAATGAGTCAAGCAGCAAGTCGAAACTTTTTGCTCGGGCTCGACTCGAGTAAAAATATTTCTAACTTTTTTTGGCCAGAGTCGAGCATAGCTTTAAATTTAGGCTCGGGCCTTAGTGAGCCGAGCTGGACCGATTTTTTTTTTAATTTTGGAACAATCTAAATTTTTTTTTGAAAAATTTAAAATTTGTGCAATTTTCGGGCCGAGCCTGGAACGGCTAGCCATTTTGTCCCTGGTGCTACGTGTCAACATTATGGCACATAGTGCCATTTTGTCAATTTTCAGATTTTGTGAACGTTTTAGCCCATCTTTTATCCCAATTTTTTTGGAAATATATTTTCTCTTTTGTTTTAATCACATATTCTTCAATAAATTAATATTACACGCAAATCCATAACTTTCCTTATTTTTTAACAACACATTCTCCATAGATCTATTATTACAATAAAATGGGGCTCAAACATGTTCATAACTGCCAGAACCAAATTTAATGACAAATGTGGACTAATTATATAAAATTTAATGGTCCCAAAGAAGGTTTAGGCAGATTGCCTAATTATATCAACAATAATTGTAGAGGTACTTGTCACCTTACTGCGAGCTTGTTTGGAATCATAATCACTTTCCAACCACATACCCATAACTTTTCCCTACACTCTAAAAAACTCATTTTTCAATTGAAAAAAACCTTTCGAACAAGCTCTTAAAAGTGAGATAAAAAGATGAAAAAATATGTACGTATCATAGAGTGCGTGATAAATTTGGTGGGCGGGAAGGATGCCCGTCCACCTATTGTGTTGACGCCTATTGTGTTGACGGGCTCTATAGGCAGGGCCAATCATGGTGCCTTTAGTGCGAATTTTTCGTTATGACATTGTACACCTTTATCTACATGTCTCAAAATCCATGACAAATAGAATATAACTAGCATAGAATAGAGAACACTGGCTAGTTGAAATATGATCGTTTCAAAAGTATGCAATACCACTATAAAGAAAGATGGAAAGAAATAGAAAATAGTTCCTCCATGAACAAATTGAAAGAATGGAAATAAACTTTGTTCAACTTTAAAGGCCAGAAACAGACCAAGAGAGAGCACAAAATGCAAATCTACCAAGTCTACAGAGGGGTGCCAAACAATAGGATAACAAAATTACTACTTTCATGTGCAATAGTGGCTTTTTCCAAGAAACATAGTTCATTTATCTTCAATAACAGAGTTAAATACATATAACATAAGGGGAGAAATAGGTTGCTAGCTTGTCATGTTGTAGTCATCTGGTTGCAGATATGGATTATAGTTTCCTGGAACTTCCATCTTTCCAATCAAGTTATCCATCCCTGCATTTGTCAAATTCCCATGCAATTGAATCGGGTCATAGGCTGTAAAGAATAGCGAAACAAATACAGATGTAGTGCTAGCTTACATTCGGAAGAGCTCAACAATATTTTAAAATAAAAGATTTGGATGTCTGGGTAAAAAACTTGAGAAGCATCTCCAACTTCACCTGTTGGGTTGTTTCCAGCTTTTAACTTCTGAAATAGTCTTATACCTCAGGTTAGTTTTGCTATTCTTAAGTTACCAATAGAACAGATAAACTCTATAAAAGAGAAAGTAGCAAGTGGTCCATTCTGAGGATGATGAGGATTGAAGAAATGAAAGGAAGAACAACGTAACTAGTTGGAATATATTTAGCGGAGACCTAAGAAGCTCCTATCCATAAGAGTGATTTGTCATGAGTAATACTAATCAGCACCATTGGTGTCAAGTACCGGTCTAGGTGGAAATCGCATGGCATTTTTATTAAATGCAATGTCACAAGATTCATTTAATTGAACCTAACAAATATGGCACGTATGCTAGATAGCAATATTCATTGTCATGATAGGCAGGGGTAGGCCAAACTAACATATATTGCCTTGATTCTTCCATTAAATAAAGAAATGACCTCAACAGAAAGGTTATTGAGACTAAGACTTGACTTGTTGTTACTATATTGTATTTTAAAGCGAAGATGAAAAAAGAAAAGTGTAAAGGAGTAAGAAATGCGTACTCTGATTTGCTAACATAGAGCCATAGAAGGACATTTGCCCGAAATTCCCACTGTGATTTGAGCTGCCTTCAGGAGGCAACAAGGGTTCGGGCTTACTGCCCCGTGGATCCATAGAATGCATAGCAGAACTAGCCTCAGGGTTTTGAAAGCATAGATCATCGGCCGCCCTTGAACTTGCAATATGCGGAGGTTGAAAATCCTCAGGCTTTGTTTTCTTTTCATTTGGTGACTCAACCTCTGTCTCCACTTCTGATTCGGCATTGTTTGTTTGTGTAGCCTGTTGTTTCCTTTTGGATCGAGCACGTCTATTCTGAAACCAATTATAAACATTTGTTTCAGAAATTTGGCCATGTTGGCACAATTCTGCTGTAATTTCTTTGATCTTCTGCTTGCTTGGAGCTCCATTTCCTTGATCAAATATTCGTTCAAGAATCTGAAGTTGCACAGGCGTTGGAGTCCATCTCTGTCTGCCCGTAATTTTATGTCCTCCAGATGTCACTAAAGGATCACAATATAGATTTACCAATCTCGCTCCTGACCAAGTAATATTCAGAATCAGAACACTGAATATTCAATGAACTGAAAAATGCATCTTCATTGTGCAGAAAGCATAAACTAATTGGAGAAGAAGATGATTATTAGAGGACAACAAGAAATACGATATTCAAAACAAATGCACAAATTCATCAATTGGCGCTCAAGATCTTCAAGAGTTCATGCCAGTAAATTAATTAACTCAATCGTGCAAAAGGCATAATTCCCAGAAGACAGTGTAGAACAGAATCTTCAGTTTTGAAATCAAGCAATCAAGTAAAGGGAAAAAAACAAAATTAAAATATGGGCATCAAGTAATTTTAGTTTATCACACGAAATAAAGAGCTTTAATTATTATATTACAAGAATATTCTCCACTAATAATTTCAACAATAAACATGAAATATCAGTTGAATACCAGCAAGATCGTGTTGGGAAGTGAGGGATTTGTGCAATTCGACGAGTTGTTCGCAAATGGTGGCATATACCGCAATCTGCTTTCGTAGAACTTCCATTTGCTCGTCGGTCATCACTTTAACAAACATCCCTCCACCGTTTACATTCAAATTTCCACCACCGTTTCCGTTCATTTCTTCCTGCTGCACCGCCTGTTGCGGCGGCTGCTTATTCCACTCCATCATTTACAGTTCTCTTCTCTCGTGAGTTTCCAAAACACGCAAAATAGTCAAGACAAGAGATTTGGTAAAGATAACAACAGGAAAAGGTGACGAGAAAGTAAAGCAAAGAAGAGATAAACCAAAAGTAATCCCATTAAAGTAGAACCTTAATTTTGTGGGCCATACTATACTCATGTGGGCCATAGAATTTTTACTGTCCGTAATTAACGCTCGCTTGATTAGTTTGGTTCGGTGCGCACTGTTATTTATTATAAAGATGATTTTACTTTAAAAGTTTTTGTTTGTATCCCAAAAACAGAGTACATACACTCACAAGTTGAGGTCGCGCCTCAGTTAATTGACGTTGAGCAAATGGACGTAATTTTTGACTCTTATCAATATCTCACATTTTAATATCTGTCGCGTCTCTATTCTTGACTTTCATGAGATTTCTTCCATGAAGAATATAATTTTACATCTCTCCCAGAGTGATCATATACATGCCATTAAGACGAAAAACGAGATGCCTCTCACTAGACATCTTCCTTTGCTTCGATACGCCCAATTTGCTATCGCGTTGTTTGTTATTTAAGTCAAAGTCAACAATTAATTTTAATCACATATTTTATGAAACTCACAACTTTTCAATCACGCTTTTCATAATTTTTATCAAAATCAACTAAAAATCTGATTTTAATTTTCATCTAACAGAGCTAAGCTTGTGACTTGGAAGAGTTTTGGTGAGAAGATAAGATTTGCTGTGTCAAATTTGGACGTGTACTTTTCGTATGTACTTTCATCAAAGAGAAATTAAGCACTTTTTTGACGGTCATTTAAAAAATATATATTGTTTTGAATAGTGAATTTTTGAAAATGTATAGTTAAAAAATAGGAAAAAGATTTGGATTTAAGTGTAGAATATTTTATTATTTGAATATGTGGTTAAAAATAAATATATAAAAAAATTGAAAGAATAAGAAACAAACAGAGGTTGAGTAAAAAAGATTTGCTTAAAGGACCCTTTAAGTAGAAGTGGCAATTGATCCAAGCGGCCACTTTAAGTAGAGGTGGCAATCGAGCTGAACGGCTCGGCCGCTCGCTCGTAAAAAAGCGACTCGTGAGCCACTCGGGCTCGTCAAAAGTCGAGAGCCAGCTCGGCTCGCCCATGGGCGAGCGATTCGTGGGCTCGTCCAATGCGGAGGGTTTTTTCTTTAAAGGTTTATCTTTAAAAAAAATAATAAAAAAAATTTGATGAGTCGTGAGCCAAAGCTCGGGCCACGCCAAACCGAGCCGAGCTCGATCCATGAATAACGAGTCGAGTCGAAGCTCGACTCGTTATAAACGAGCCACGAGCTCAACTCGTGACGAGCACGAGCCGACCTCGTGTGCATACGGGCTGAGCCGAACCCTCAACCCAGCTTATTGCCACCTCTATCTTTAAGTGATACTTGTTGACGTAAAGATTTGCTAATGGTTGTCTGAATTTCAGAGTGTCAAATACTGCATTTCGAAAATAGCAAAATGTACCTACAAAAGCGGCTTGCAAATATCCAAGTTAGTAAAGGCTCAATAAAACTCATTTGAATTTTTTATCGCTACCTATATATAGTTGATAAAACGATGTGAGTCATGTGACGTTTACAATCGTGGAACCTCCATGTTCCGTTCCTCTGTGGACTGTTTTATCTGAATTGTTAATAGAACAAGGTAATTTTGACACACATAAAAAATTAAATTAATTAAATTAAATATTGAATAAATTAAAGCTGCATTGGAAATTTGGATTGGAGGGTCGTGAGCAATATTCCTAGGGAGGAATAATTATGGAGGGGAGCAAAAAGACAAATGGAAGTGGATGTGTTGTTTTGTTGTTTTCTCCACAATTAAATGGTCTGTGCCAATCCATCAACTAACCCCCGTCAATTCCGCCACCAAATTAGGCACCTCACCTGCCTTCATAAATGAAGTATGAATCCTAAATGTATTCCAATTTGGTCCAATCTTCATTGCTTATCTGACTTTGGTCCATAAACTTAAAAATGTATCTTTTAAGCACCTAATTTTTCGTTTTGGTCCTCAATTGACAATTTTAACATTATTTTAATTAGCTAGCCAAAATTCTCTTGAAAACACTATTTTTCCACATCCATAGATGAATATAAAAATAATAATTAACGAGAAAAAAAGGAAACTATTTCTTCTTTCTATGATAGTTAGTCAAGATTTGACCAATAGCATAACTCCTACTCCCACTTTAACATTAATTGTTCATGTTGTTGCTATTTTGGTAGAGAAAGTAAATGAACTACATAATTGAATTGAAAATCGATGAAAGAGGGACTATTTGGTTGTCTATATTTTTAATATGCGTAGGAGCCAAAGTGAGAAAAATCGCCTTTTGGTTAGATTGTGGGCTTCATATGCAATAAAATGGGTTATAGCATTCACTTCTGGTATACTTCTGACCAAGTGCCCAAAATGCTAAAACTGCCCTTAAAGCCTGTTTGAGTAACCATTTTTTTGATGAAAATGTATTTTAAAATAGTATTTTGATGGAAAATGTGGGGTTAAAATAAGAAAAAATTTTGAATTTGCGTGTAATATTATTTTAGTGAAGAATGTGAGGTTAAAAATAAGAGAAAAATATATATTTTAAAAATAACGGGTAATAAAGAAGGGCTTAATGTTATGGTGAGAAGGGGTGGTGGTGGGAAAATACTGTCGAGGGCATTTCGGTCTTTTAAACCTCCAAATCTATTCGTGTGTTTGAGCCACATTATTTTGGAAGAATGTATTTTGGAATAGTAAATTGATGGAGAATGTGTAGTTGAAAAAGAAAGAAAAATTATTGATGTGATGGAAAATATTATTTTATTATGTAGGGTGTGTTTGAGCCACATTATTTTAGAAGAATGTATTTAGGAATAGTAGATTGATGGGGAATATGTGGTTGAAAAAGAAGGAAAAGTTATTGATGTGATGAAAAATATTATTTTATTGAAGAATGTGTGGTTTAAAATGAGTAAAAGAATGAAAATGAAAATTTTAATGTGACTCAAACATGAGCTAAGAATGGAACACAAAAATGAGGAATGGACGTTGCACGGTAGAAATTGAATCAAGGCTAGGCCATTTTTATAAATATTTTAACTAGATTTTGAATTTCCAACTATCAAAATTTGCTAAAAAGCTAGAGGTTTTAGTTACTTCAAACATGGGAAGCAAAATAATCCTCGCTCAACTCTGTTGGTGGGAAATCCCGTATTTGATAGAAATTAAAATTCATATTTTAATCGAAGTCAAAGTCAACAATTAATTTTAACAATATATTTCATAGGACCTACAATTGCTCAACCACACATTTCATCATTTTTTTATCAAAACCTACTAAAAATCTGATTTTACTGCTTATCAAACAGAGATAAAAAGGAAGTTGGGTAAGAACTTACAAATTTAAGTATTAAGTTATGAAATATTCTACGCGTACACCAGGGTTTACAACGAGGTGTACATAATGTCCAAGTGGCATTTGCGTAAACCCTAAAGTACATGTAGCAAAACCCGTTTGTTTTATATGAACGGCATCCAATTCAGTCTGCTGATAAAAAAATTCTTGAAAGCATTGCTGAAAAAGTTGAATCCTTATTTGATTACAGATTCTTCCTGATATTTTTCTGTTATAGAAAACAAAGGAAGTGCTGTTTTAACTTAATTCGGTCAGTTTAATAACTGAAATAAATACTGAAGTTTGATTAGGACCAATTGGTGTCTAGGAGATCGTTATGCAGAACATAAAAGGCATAATGAGACTGATACTTCATAATGTTTTAAGGCATTTCATTAACATTAAAACCTACTCATCTTTTTCAGGAAAACGAAAAAGTTTCCCACACCGCGACACTATGTGCCATATCATGATTGTCATATTTCACATACAAATCGACAACGAATGAAGCTATAAGATGAATAAACATAAAATAACTAATGTACAGATCTCCATGTCAACTGAATCCTGTGCAAGCAATTCAGGAAAAGCACACAACATCCACACACAATCTTCTTTGTAAATCTCTTCTTTGCTAAATACACCAATACCTTGTCTATCCTAATCCCATTAGAATTTGCTCTGTCAATCCCATTCATGCTCTAAAAGCTTCTTCAACGTGTCTCGAACAATCCAATTATCTGAGCACAAGAATGTTCTCAAGGCATCCATGAAAAAGATCCTAAGAGTTATGACTTCATATTTTTCACCATTTCATCAATCAGATCTCCTATGATCTGACATTCAATATCTTTACCCAGAGCATTAATGTCATCCTCCATCAATCCACGCCATGGGTTGGACATCAAATCTCGGGCCAACATACTATCAAGAGCATAAAAGTATCTATCTGCTGGAGGATATAAATAAACTTGAAGAATTTCCCAAACTCGATTTAGTAGATTCCTTCCATGAGGGGTTTGTGGCACAGAACTAATAGCCTTGTTCATATACCTATACGCGTTTGTTGGTGGTCTTAGTAAGGTTGGAAGCTCTTCATTTAATAAGTCAAGTAACATCTTGTGATTCAATTTTTCATCATCATCTTCTGTGCACCCTTCACCATCCTTGCTCTTTTGCATATAAGATTCTTCTACTTCTTCAAAGACCTGATTGCTAATAGGCTTACCATGCGGATCCCATTTTGATAAAGATCTCTTGAATGAACCATCATACAAGCCAGCAGCAATAAGTAAATCCCTCACATAGGCTTCAGCATGGTTCTCTATCTCCATTTCAACTTCAATGGGCTGCTCATAAGTTGTTGTCTCTTCTGGAACATTGCCGTCAAGTTGATTTAGTTGCCTCCGCAGCTCTGCATCATGAACAAAGGAATTATATCAACTTTTCTAAAGATCTATGAGAGACGTTATAGAATTTAGAAAAAAATATGGGAACTACAATACAGTTTCAAATGTAGAGGTGTGTCACCAGATAATATCTCCCATGCTATGTTAAATATGCTCATCGTGACACCTTAGTGTGAAAGAAAGATGCAGTTCAGCAATGGAAAGATTGTTTGACCAATAATGTTGCAGAAACGCAAATGAAGACTTTATGTACATTTTATTAGAATCCAAAAGAAAGTAGAGACTTTTCCAGTAATCCTAAAGAGGGCAATCAACTACTGAATTACAGGTTCCAAATAGCCATACCAGAAATAAAACCTGTTTCAAGGCACTGACAACAATATCACCTCCAATAGTAGAAAGATAAAGATATGATTGTATGTCTTTTTCAAGCCCTTATCTACAACCCAAGTTTCTCAGAGAGAAAAGAAAATTGTCTTTCTCACTTGAGATGCCAAAACTCTGTAGACATTGGTTTGATTGAAGAATACCAATACCCAGATATTTCACAGAGAATTATACAAAGGATTATAGTTTTCTAGGTATATCTATCTTTTTTATGGGACTTTTAACTTCTAAGTTCTGAGAAAGATAATGAGATAACAACAAGATTTTGAACTTTCAACTCATTTATCAAGGTAACAGTGAGACATCATCGAGCTAGACCGATATTAGGGGCAACCAAAACAGGAAAGGAATCCTAATTGATGAGAGGAAAGAAGTACCTTTGCTTTCTATCCCATTTATATGTATAAATTTATCAAAAAGTATAAAACGCCAAAATCAGTAACATATAAAAAATTGAGTTGGCTTGCCTGGCTCTTCACATGTTCTAGTCAATAGGAAGAAAAAAAGTCAACAATTTTTTTCTCCAAAAACTTCCAAGTCCAAGGATCCAAATCCTCGCCAGATAAGTACATAGAAAGTGCACATCCAAGAAATTAACGGTCCAAAGAGTGACATATAGCAACAAATACATTATTTGTTATGTTCAGAAAGTGATGAAATCATTAATTCACTTACCACTCAAGTTCGAGTTTATTTCTCTGAAAACATGAGGAATCTCACTGTCATCTAGTTGATGTGCATCCGATGCCGATGTAGGGCTGAAATACTCTCCGTGTCTCCAGGATTCGTCATGAACGCTGCTGCACACAGATGCAGGGCTTGGTGGCACTTCAGTGGAATTTTCCTAGAACATGGATTCCAAGAGAACCATAAGTTAGCTCTATTAGTAACTCGTGGCATCTGATAATCTTTTTCTTTCATGAAGAGAAAACATTAAGAAAAGATTCACAGTAAGATCCTCACATATCTGTCATACAAACTCATCGTCACTGTTGGTTGACTTCTAATATCTTTCATGCAGTCATGTTTAGATTGACGTAATTCCTCTACTGACTGAACCCTCCTCCGAAATAGCTTCCCCCTAAGTGTTAAGCCATATCTAAAGCCTGAAACCTTTTCCTTAATGTTGAACTTTTCCTTCTTCCGTTTTTTCATGTTCATTGAAACATTTTCAATGACTTCATGCTTCCTTCTGATTTGAGCCCCTGTCAGTATATGTCGATCCTTCAGAAGGAGCTTTCCAAATGATGTTCCTGATACTGGGGCTGACAAAGATCTGACAAGGTTCCTAGGAGACAGTTCCTTATGGAGCATTACACCATCAGGCTCCTGTCTAAAAGACCTACTTTGCTTTTCTGGTTCGTTCTTAACACCAGGATGATAGCTCATTCTATTTCCACTCCAGATATCTCTCGAATGTTCAGCTCTGCCTTTTTCATAATTAGATGTTGATGATCTTGACCTATTATGGGAAACCATTGGTACTTCCCCATGTGTTTCCCCCTTCAGAACATTTCTCAGCCTCTCTGCCAAGAATCTCCTAGTATCTCCATTTATGAACTCAGGAGAACCAGTTCCATTTAACTGAGTTTCACTTCTACAAGATCTTGTAGATTCTGAGCGAAGTAAATTCATCCCAATGTCCCTTGTGACACTTTCTCTGACTTGTTGCGCTATACGTTGAGCTATTTGTTTGGATTCTGATGACTTTTCCCGATAAGGGGTCTCAATGCCTCCACCCCTAACTGTTGTGCTCTTTTTCGGGCTTTTACCTTGAAGCTCAGACTTTAACCTTTGCTTCACCTCCTCAAGCAAATCTTCTATACTTCCTCTTTCTCCTGATGTACTGGGAGAACTGTTCCATGAATCTTCACCACTGCACATCCTCTCCGGACCTAAACCAGGCCTCAAAATCACAATTTTTGTGGGGGCAGAAACAATATCAAGTTTCTGATCAGAATTCACCAAAGGAGATGCCTTAAAATCTGTTTTTGATATTCTTCTTGAATATGGAGACCCCTTGTGTTCAGCTGCAAAATATTCACTCTCATTTTTCCAGCCTTTTAAAGTACCTTTATCATGCAAACTTGGTATTACTGTAAGATCCTCAGGTTCCATCAATCTCCCACTAGCCATGGCTCTCTCTGAGTTTGCATAAAGAACCATTTTTTCTCTGTTGAGGTTCTCTTGTGCAATCAACTGGCTTGGAGAACTGCCAAATTCTACAATCTTTGAACATTCCTTAAACCGTGCAGCTTGCCATGCTTCAAATTCTTTCTTGAACTTCTGTAGTTCCTCCTCTTGAGGATGTTCCCGGGGTTTAGGCCTGTTCAACCTCATGCATCTGAGTTGATCAGGATCTCTGTTTATACTATCATCGAAGTAACCAAAGTCTATTTCTAGAGAGGAATTTGAGGTTAAGGGGACACGACCACCTGAGTTTGTTCCTGACCATTGCTTTTTCAAGAAGTTGCTTTCTGGAGTTTCATTTTTTATTTCAGAAACCATTGATGCTGGTTTTGAATCAAATGGTAGCATATCAACGCCCATGAGACGAGCCACTATGCTTGGTGCATTTTGTCTGGTGTTTGGTCTTTTAGAAATCTCTTCACTGATCAACTTCTTCATTGGAGCCTCACTCAAATAGCAGTTCTTCTCAGACTCCTTTTTCCTGTGATAAGCATACTGAATAAATGTAGCAACAGGTGAGTGATCTGAGAACATACAAAATTGAGATGCTTCTAAACACTTCTAAAATTATACTGTAGGTGCAAATTCATAGGAAGTGGAACTAGAATAGGTTAGACAAAGAAACGATTCCCTCTAACAAGGCAAGATGAAAAGTCTAATTTATCAAAATGCACGAGGGAAGCATGACCATGAAAGTACACCAACAAAATCAATAAGCAAACCAAAAGACCACCTTTGTATTATTTTCAAGTCTGAAAATTTTATAAGATATGCAGTTTACAACGAGGGGAAACTTCAGAACCTATAAGCTCCTAGTATGGAAGGTGAAGAAACCTACTACTAAGAATGATAAACTCACTACAGTCAGAGCTCAACCAAACAAGGCATTACGTTGTTACCGGAATACTCTCTCTCCCAGCACACAAGCTGTAGGAAGTCTCCAAAGGTATCTCCAAACTGTTTCGAGGAGCCTCCAGGCCTGAAGAGTTGTTAAAACAGAGAGCATTACTTATGGTCAGTAAGAAGAGAAAGAATAATAAATAGAACTATTGACCCCCCTTTTCTTATTCAACAAACATGGTGTTATGATAAGTTATCATACTACTGTCCATTAATATGATGAGAATGTGTCTCATTTGACAACTAAGTAGGGATGACAGTCATGAATAAACATTCAAATAATTGCGGTCCACTGAGCTCAAGTATGCCAGAAAGTAACTCTAAATGACAAAGGTGCAGTAACTGATAAAACTTTATTTGGACAAATACTGTCCGTGGAAAAGAAAAAAAACTTGCATCATTCTGCATCTTGATCTCAAGCTCTTAGCTCGTAAGCAATGTATAAATCATTGTTCAAAAAACCAAACAACTAACAATTGACTTCGCAATTCTTGCATTAGAAGTGTTGCAAGCGTGGAGTAATATATCTTAGTAGTTCCTAGTAGCTTCCGAATACTGCTTAACACAGGTAACACTTACCACCATCAAGCCTCTTATGCATAACCACTTTCCTAGCCATTCTGTCCTCGTTAGCATCAAGAAGGTGTAACAAGCTTCCCATCCACCAAGAGTATTCCTCAAAAAATCTGTATTGCACTCAATAAAACATCTCTGTACAATACAGCGTGAAATGAATGCCACTGTATCTCTGTCCAAAGAATGAGGTTCCAAGTCAGTCAACAGCCTGCAGAGTCTGGAATTTAAGTGATTGGGGATTAGCACAACAGACTTAACACGTCATCTTCTCAAAATCATTCTACTTTCTACAGAGGTTAATCTATTTTCCCAAATCGAGCTACTTCTACCATTGGCATTCTTTCAGATTGTCCGTGATAGCGCAATCAATCATACAGATCACTATTCTTTATACACTTGACAAAATCAAAATTTTTGTACATTCCAATTATGGTAATCTAAAGCTATTCAACGTTTACCGTGACTAAACAAAGCAACTTTCTGAAATCTGTAAATGAAGAGAGATTGATCTGGTAAAACTAATAATAGATTCAGAAAAGCCAACCAAAAAGAAAAGAAAGTGATAGATGAAGAATCAAAAATAAAAGACGCAACTATAAATATTTGGTATCATCAATTTGATTTTGACTTGAGGTAACAAATATTCATTTCTTCTGCAAATCATAACCGTGCACGTGAAATTCAAGCACTTGAAGTTCACCAATAATCGCAAAACTACACAATTAAATAAAGCATTAATTCAGTATATTTCCTTGTGTGCAATTAATGAAATGAAACCAATCAAACCATGGAGTCCAGTCCAGGTCTAATTAGACAAGAAGCAAACTGAACCGGTTTAATACATGCCAAATCTAGAAGACAAGATATTAATTCTGATCCATACACACGATATAACTTGCCACAGTTTTGCACTTACAAGGATTAGTCTGGAAGGTTCACGAGGAATTTCCAAAAAGTCAAACCACAACAAGTCAAGATTCGAGACAATAATGCAAGAAAATTGCAGACGAAAACTGAGATTTGTATGGAGGAGTCGAATGAAGAAGAAGAAGCGTAGGAGAGAATAAGATAAAAATAATAAGAAGAAGAAGATGATGAATGGTGAAGGAAGAAAAGTAATGCTTTTAGCATGACAATCCATTGCTGGAATCACCCAACCTCTTTCTCTCTCTACTTATTTTCCCTTTTCCGTTATATTACTTTTTCTTACTCGGTAACTCGGATAAGATTCCAAACCTCCGTATGTTAAGCGTCATTTGGCATTTTTTTTTTCGAGTAGTCAAAAACAGCTTTTAAAATATAAAAATTATTTTTGGAGCTTTATTTGATGAATGTATTTTTTTTATTTAAAAGTATAATGTGACTTATTTTAAAAGTACTTTCGAAATAAAAATTTTTAAAAAATTAATTTTCAAATAAAAATTAAAATAATTTCTTTTTGAAGCTCTTATATATAAAGTAAAAGTAAAAGATATGTCAAACTAGTCTTAAATTGTCTTCACTTTTAACAAATAATGGAAAATTATTAATTCGTGATTGAAAGTTTTGTTTGATGGAAAAAGAAGAAGAAACGGGCTCAATGATAGAGCATTTTTAAAGGAATAAATTGGTCGCTTTTGATTTGACAATTTTCTGTTTAATTTTTTTAACTATCAATGAAACTTTGTCAAGTGTACGTGTATCAAAAACCTTGTCATTTACCCTATTTTTCTAGCAGAACTATTGTTTGATTTACAATTCGGCGATCGTCCTTAATAGTTATAATGCTATGTGTTATCATACTATCTACGCACCCTCAAAATCAGTCGATGGTTCGACTCGATTTTAGTTATATTAACTTGCGAGGTTATGCACACACTTCAATTAGCCTCCGTTTATCTCTCATTCTTTCAACTCTTTTTTTTACATACTCATTGTTAACCACTCATTCACACAATAAAATATTTTACATGCAAATTTAAAAAAATTTCCTACATTTTAATCATACATTTTCCAAAAATTCACTATTCAAAATAATGTTTTTTCCAAAAAAAAATGTCTTCCAAACATGGGCTTAGTGTAATGGAAAATGTCCATTGTACACTCTCCTTTGACATAATTGTTGACAGTGTGTGTTGACTAGTGTTGATTGGGTTAAAAAATTATCAAAATTTTAAATTGTGCAATGACGTGTTATCATGTAACACAATGTCATAAATTATATAAAAGATAATGTACATGTAGTATATTGTAATATTATTTAGGACTTGTTAACATGGTTTTTGAAAAATCAAAATGAGCTTCTGAGGTTCAAAAAGAAACTTTGGACTCGTTTAGTTAATTTTATGGAAGTGTTTTTGTTAGTTAGAAGAAATTTTAGAGAAAGTTGATCTAGTGTGATTTTTTCTAAAATACTTTTAGAATAAAAAGTAATTTTAAAGATTAATTTTTAAACTAAAATTAAGATAATTTTCTTCAAAAGTTCTTTCATATAAAACAAAAATCATGTTAAAGTGGCCATAAGTGAAATTTGGTTATTGATAATTATTGCGAGAAGAGGGGATCGGTTAAGAAATAGAGGATAACAGCCCAATTTTGTTTCACGTGATTATATTCTTGGCAGACCAAAAGACAGTCACACTTGTCGCAGTCTTTTTCACATACTTGAAATGACTATTTTATCCTCTTCTCTCGCAAAAACCGTTGATTGAGGAAAATGCTTTTTTAATTATTTTATGGATGGAATGGAATGATAACAGCTCATAAACAGTTGTTATTACGCACGACACGACACT
Source organism: Fraxinus cuspidata (assembly GCA_903798385.1). NCBI lineage: Eukaryota > Viridiplantae > Streptophyta > Magnoliopsida > Lamiales > Oleaceae > Fraxinus > Fraxinus cuspidata. The sequence goes on along the minus strand of CAIGRP010073635.1, from coordinate 12,856 downwards.
ACACTACACTACGTCCCTCCCCTCCATTTGGCACATTTCGTTTCCAGATATTTTACCGTACCCTTTGTAATGAATATTCTCAAAGAAGATTTTAAAAAAATTGGAAAGAAACAATTTTGATTGTGACAAATAGAATTGTTGAATTAGAAAAGACTAAAGAATCAGACATATGAACTAACACGTGTGTGTTTCATCATTTTTTTTTCTCTCTCTATCGATTTTAAGATGTTGAATAGTGAAAAGTCGAGACCTAACCTAACAAAAGAAGTAAACTTGAAGTGTCCCAAACTACTAAGATGAGAACCAAAATCGAATGTACCAGGGTTTTAGTCATCTATTACTAGAACATCTTCTTCTGAGTGGATATGTGGAAGTACGCTATAATAATTCAGAGAAACTAGTGGTTTATGAACCCAGTGATAACATTCTATTTTAAATCATGAGACGGTTTATTGAGTGGAAATCGAGTTTTATGTCCCCGTCCTTCGAAATATAATTTAGATCAATTACAAAACTAAATTAAAAGAAAAGAAAAAGGGGGAACAATATTATCTACTTGCCGTGGCATATGTCTTGACGCTTTAATCACGAATCACCGACCACCACCATAGTTCAAATCTAGCCTCTTTTCCTCGCTGTCTAGTAACCTTCCTCTCGATGTCCCTTCAATTGCTATGTCTAAAAACATATTAATAATGCAATTCGTCACATGCGATGATAATCTTCAATCGATGAATTTGGAGTTCATTTTCTCTTAAACTGATAACACTAAGTCATTCGGCGCGTGAATTGAATAAGCTACAATAAGCAGAAGCAAAATACCTGTTTCCAAGAGACAAATCCCTTCGGCAGTTGTAAAATTTTTCAATCACTAGTCCTGAATGAGTGAAGAACTCAAATGACATACGAATTTGTGAAGAAATCCCTTTCTTTTTTAAGTCTCGTATGTTGATAACTTTTAAATGGCTGGAAGTTGATTTAAAATTATGGTTTTGACTGACTTTGATTAAATATTAAGGGATGTGTTACCTACATAACAACTTACAAATTTATTTATTAATCGGTGATATGATGAGATTTGATTGAGTCAAAATGTCACCAAACAAATAAAAAAATAGCTTTCTTTTTGCCACTAATTCACATTACATAAACACAATCATTTAAATAGTGACAATTTTAATTCAATTTATGTCACTTCATCAATTTGTAAAAGAATTTGTCGATAATAATGTATAACGAGTATTTTCCAAATATTAATGCGAGACTTCTTAATCATTTGATATTTTTCTAGGTTGATGGAATTTTCCTCTTTGAGGGAGGAGTTTGTAGTTTATTTAGCCATTTAGATATAATAATAATAATAATAATAATAATAATAATAATAATAATAATAATAATAAATCCTATTTTTAATAGATTTTGATAAAATTAATGGAATACACGGTTAAAACTAATTGTTGATTTTAACTTAAATTTTAAACAAAAATTTTAGTTGAACCAAAAATAGGCTTAGTGAAAAGGGAAATGCTATGTGTACATATATAGCATTTCCCACAATTGTGTCCATAATGAACACGTCAGCAGGCATCCCCCAATAAGGGGGCTCCATGTGTCCACTATGGACACCTTTATAACTCATAGCATAACCCTAATGAGTAATATCATTTGTCACTACAAAAATGCTACTTGTAAAGGGAAATTTTACACATTGGTTTACGGGTGCGATGTGGCAGGATTTAATTAGTTCGTATAACTTTGTTTTTTGTTCAAAATTCAATGAAATTTCTTCACCTATAAACCAGTTTGTAAACGTTTCTAGTAGATGTTGCACTTCTCTTGTCATTAATAGATATCATCATCAGTCTATAGATGTCAAGGTGGCAATTGATCCCCTAATTTAGTATTTAATGTCTTAAAATGCATCACAGTTTCATTGAAAAATGAATAGGGGACACACCATCTCGTAGATTAATGATTATCTCCACTGATGATAAATTAAGTACTCGTGGAAGTGATTTTTTGGAATCACATTACTCCCCACTCATTTTCAATCACGTTTTTCAAAAAAAAATCATTTTTTGTATTTTCTGATAACTTTTTCATTACTTTATAATCATATATTCTCAAAAAAAAAAATATTTAAAATATATTCCCTCCATTTCATAAAGATAGATTTGCTTTCATTAATATGGTTAAAAATACAATTTTACTTACATTTTTTCAAATACACTCATACATAATAATTTAAATATGAATACTTCCTATTTGTTAATGACAAGAAGCATTAAATAGTAACATGAAAAGGGAAGTTGGAAATGTAATTGAGAACATGTTGGAAAGTCGGAAAATTTTAATCTCAAACTGGAAGTTTACAGGTTTGTGCTTAACAATTGGTCTGGCCTCGTATAAAGTTCCACTAGTCTTTGAAAGTGGAGGTGATTTCCGTTCATTTTATTTTATTTTTTTTAAAATCCAATTCTAGTTTAAAAATAATAATCCGTTTTATTTGTGTTCGAAAATATATTCTAGTTTTGTATTTTTCTTAATGAATTATGTTTCTTTGAATTTGCATTCCAACAATAACCTAATCGTTGAAAAATAAAACAGTAATATCATTTGACACTATCGATTGTATGTGGCATTATTCTAAATAAAACCAATTATCAAATATTATGTCAAACAATGGTGCAAGAAATTAATCGTAAATGACTTAGTAAAAAGAATTGATAAAAATTTAAGTCAAATTCAACGATTAAATTTAATTGCATATTTTGTGAATAATAACTTTTTAACTATATATTTTATCAAAATTTAATAAAAATTTAATTTTTAGCAAAATTAAACCACGACCCGACTGTCTAAGAAATTTAAACGAGGTGGACCATTAGGGTTCAGTCAAGTGGTCAAATACGGAAATCCCAACGTGCAATGATCATGAGCATAAAAGCCCCCTTACAGTTAATTAATGTAGAATAATCACTTTCTTAAAAAGAATGGGAAAACGCCGACTACAGAGAAAAAGTTGCTCTTTGATTCTTAGGCACAAATCAGTCACTTTGTTCCACCATTTATTTATTGATTTATTTTTATAAATTAGAATAGTATCATAAACCAAGCTCTTTCAATTCAAGTAAAGCTCGAAACCAAGTGATAGAATGCATGCTTGGAACTTCTCGAAGGAAAGGACCCTAACACTAACTCTGAAATTGAGGAAAACACAATCCGTCGTGCACGTTCCGATAGAACTTATGGAATTTTCATATAAGTTATACACTTTGAGGGTTTACAAGAAAGTTCCATAAGCTACATCCAAACATGCTACTAGTCATTACAGATAGTTAAAAACACAATCGAATTGTAAGAATATTTCTAGATCGGATTTGTTTCCAACACTAAGGCCATGTTCTTTTTTATCATTTTCAAGTCGTTTTCTGTTTTCGATTTTTCAAAACGGTGAAACGCATTCTCTTTCTCATTTTCGAAAACGCGTTTTTGAAAATAAGTTAAAAATTTACAAAGAAATCCAAAACGACAATGTCGTTTTGGGTGTTCTCAATTATAATCAAGTCAAAATTTTCAAAATGCGGTTTGAGTGTTTTCAAAACGATTTTTCAAAATCTCAAAAAGAACACATTTTCAACAATCTCAAAATGGACACTCAAAACCAAAAATGAATTAAAAACTCAAAACACAAAATTGAAACACAAAGAGAACAACCCCTAAAGGTTTCGAGCAACATTAACATCCGAGTTGAAATGCTCATTAGTGAGCTGGAAATTGTTTCAAGTATTCAATCTACAAGAATGTACCTAATTATTGGCTTGGCGAACAGAGCTAATTTAATTCAATTGTTCTTTTATGTTTTTTTCACATGCACTGAAAGTGATGAGATAAAAGATTATTAGGATGAAAAGCCAGCAATAGGAAACATGTAGGCTTCAAAAAGGACCCAATAATTTAAGCTAAAGAACACATTATTGTATTAGAAGTATAAGATATAATCATGAATGTGGATTGCTTTGGTGGGGGCTTTAGGTTTGTAAAAGCAAAAACTTATCAATCAAATGATGTGAAAAAGGATGTGTCATGTGCATGCAACCTGAAAGTATTGAGTTTTTAGGCAAGCTTAATGAGTGAATCCATTTTTACTTTTTGAGAAATTAATTTCGACCACCCCCAAAAAGGGACCATTGATCCCAACGAAATTTTACTAGCTAGTCTGCCTACCATCATTACCCATTGTCTAAAAAACTCTAAACGAAGACCATCGTTCGATTTTTAAACATATTTGAAAAAAATTTGCTAGGGTACCTACCATGAAACCCGCATATTGTTTGACTTTGAAATAGAATCTAGTTCAGTTTTGCAAGGCTACCCGCCATAATATGGATTTGTCAATTTTTCTTTTTTTTTTTTTTGTGGGTTTTACGATATGGTAACATGTTCTTTGTCAAGTCGTGTCATTTATATTGTTTCAAATTCTTTGAATTATTTCCACTAGAGAACGGTTTATACATACTAAGACTAACTTCAGTAAATGATTTACTGTGAAATGTACAGTAAAAAAATATTTATTAATTTATATATTAACAAACGATGTTTTGATAAAATACTTTCTCTTGGACTGAATAGTTTTGGATTAGATCGTGAATAAGAACATTTGATCAACGTTTCTTTTCCAATCCATAGAATTAGGGTCAAATATTGATTTGTTTTGAGTGATGATGATAGCGTGTGGGCTAATGAATGGGCTATGTTGTGATATAAGGCACAATTCAATAACGTGCAGGACCCTTGTAGACGCGATTACTTTTGAGAAAATTACGCTAGAAATTATTTTTACTTTTAAAATTAAAATTTTATTTTTTACCACTTTTGTGAAAAAAATAAAGATAAAAATCATACATACAAGCGCATGCATGCGCACATAAACATAAGCAAGCGCACATAAACATAACAAAGGGAAGAGATCCGGTGACGGCCGACCAACTGCCGGTGACAACGTTCCGGTGACAACGTCATCGAGGGAGCGAATTTCGACAGCGTGACGATTGTAGATTTCTAGTGGCTTTAAATGTGACGATTGTAGATTTCTAGTGGCTTTAAAGATGATGAATACTGGAGCAAAGGAATACGAGTGTTGGTGGTGTAGTAATGGGAGTTGGATGGTGTAGTGGAATATTCCTACGTTGTTCATGGTGGTGAGAAATGGCAGCTTTGTGGTGGCGTGGGTTAAATTTCATTGTATTGGCATGACTTTAAACAAAATTAATGTTAATAAAATAATTATAAATGTAGTTATGAAAGTCGATGTTATTAAAATCGAATCCAATAAGACCAACGGTTCAACCAATAATCTCAAGAACCAATCCAAACCGGTTAAATGGTCAGTTTATGCACCAACAAGATGACCCAGAAGCAGTTTAACCTGTTAAGTACAATATTTCACATCTTTCAGCCCTTTTTGAATAGAATCTCAGTTGGTTTCTACACGCCCATTTATAGAATCAAATTCCAGTGGCTTTCCTATGTGAATTCGATGTGGGACAAATCAAAAGCACATGCATATGGCTGTAGACAAATCTCAGTCTAATTTTTTTTATTTTTGTAATCATTAATGTTTATTTTTCTAATTACAGCTCTCTTCCCTCATCCTCTCATTGTTTTTATTAATTATATAATTGAGTCAATAAATTATTTTTTATCTTATTTTAATTAATAAAAAATTAGAAAACTATTCTAATATTTCAATTATCAATATTATACTATTATCTATTGTCGTATATGTTTTGAAAATATATTTATTTATCTTTTTATAGCTCTCCGGTTTGATCCCAGTTCAACCCTTTAATCCTTGGCCATTTCGCTTTTTCAAGTCAATGCTCGGTCCGAGTTTTTAAACATTAATAAAAGTCAAGGAGCTTATTGAGTGGATTAAACTACTTGTACACATAAAGTGTATACATTAATTAATACTTTCATATGTGTCAAAAATCTAACAATTGATTGAAAAATGTATTATCATGATCAATGTGTCAAAATTCGTCAACTCACATGGATGTAAACCATTGTGTTAACATTTATGTACACGTAGCATGGTCTTCATTAGGATGTTGTATAGATGAACTATAAGTCTTTGGGTTCTAGTATGGAATAAAGAGAAAAAGTCATCGAAATTATGCTAGTCGTGGCTAAACTTATGCTTGAGCGTCCAAAATTAAAGCACTATCGCTAGCGTGTCGCCCTCCTGTCGCACGAGTAGCACACTTGTTGTTCGTCTAGCGTTTGAGTGACTGTGGTATTTGAAAAAACTCTAATTCGCGACTTTTAGGAATTCTATTTATCTTATACTATTCCAATACCTCTCTACTATAAATACACAAACCTCATTTCGTAAAAAATGTGGGTGATCATATTATTCTATCTAGAGAACATACCATAGAGATCCTTTTACAAGTCTAATATTTGAGATCAATCAACCACACCTTGGAGAAAACATCAATCCAAATTATGAAAACGCCCACTTCATAAATATCTATCAAAGAGTACTAGAAATTTAGGAAGGCGACCAGGAGTCTAGGAAGAGAACAAGAACGAAGAGTTCTTGGTAAATCTATAAGAGATAGACACTTCTAAAAGGTCAGAAACTGTTGAGAGGAACGCGCAGTCGAAGGGCCTTGGAGATTACATGAAGTAAGTCAGCAAGTCTAGGAGGTTGTCTAGTTGGATCATATTATAAGTCTTTGTTTATAGTTAATTTTACTGGCTTGATCCTTGAATTTTTTTCTCCCGCGAGGGGTTTTCTCTTTCGTCAATTATGTGGTAATTCGACGTAGCATAGTAATTGCATGTGAATTCATCTAGAATGATTATTAACAGTGACTTGTTGCTAGTAATGATTAATAAATATTAATTTTGCACTATACATTTATTCATCCCCTCTAGATGTTATTTGGGTCGAATGTCTTTATTTTCAGTGTGGATTGATGTCAGTGGTGTGGAAAAATATTTGATTTTGTTTATGATATAAGAGATGGTGGTGTAGATCTGATGGTAGTCACAGCGATATTGATCAATCTAGTGGAGATGGTGGTGATGGTGGTGATAGTGATAATAGTGAGCTGTAGTGGAAATAAAGATTTAGTAGTGATGTTGATGATGGTGACTCTAGCATAAATTACGGTGATGTGGTGGAAGTTGAAACAACCAACTGAATATGCGAGACATTGTACGCTTGACATCTGCGTAACGCTTCTGTCATAAAATAAAAAGTGAAAATAGTGGTGTAAATAATCTATAATATATTAATTATCACATCAAATGAGAATAATTTTTTAAACGATTATAACCCTATTATAATTCACTTATTTCAATAATATCTCTTTTTTTTGTTTTTCAATTGTATTTAATTTACAAATACTATAATCAATTCTTAATTATTTAACATTCGCATTCATTTTTTTAATATTAATTAGAATTTCATTTTGACATTCACATTCAAATACATGTCCTTTTTATTAATTTTCAATCATTTAACATTCAGGTACCGATATTTCCATCCACGATTTTTATATATCTATTCCACTCTATAGAACCGAATCAAAATTTTCGGGTATTTAATAAATGGAATCGTTGGATCCAAATATAATTATGAAAACCGTTCGGGTTCGGTTGCCTTTGGTTCGGTTCGGTTATGTTCCATACCATAATTATTATTTTTTTAACATTTATATCAACACTATATAAATACAAACTAATGATATGTTCATTCGTAGCTTAGATGGGCAGTTGGAGAGGGAAAGTCGGACTCGGCAATTGGGGGCTTCGATTTGGGCATGTAGATGTAGGTTTTCAATTTATCAAATAATTTGGGGTTAGTGGACATGTGCTTACCAAATGAAAGTATGAAATTGAAAAGGGAAGGATAAAGACTTAAAAATGCTTAGATCTTGAGCTAACAATGAAATTAATAATTGGACCAAAAAATTAAAATAAAAAATTGAATTTAGAAATTGGGTTGTGTTGGTATAGCTAGGCATGGACTTGGCTTGGGAGTGGGAGCAATAATTAGTAAATTAGTTAATTTGCTAATTTGTTTACAAAAAAATAAAATAATTTAATTAATTCAAAATTAAAAATTAAAAAAAATATTTAGATTCGATTCTCCGGTTCTTGGTCTAGAATTGATAACCTAACCAAACTCAGCGGTTCTCGATTCAAATATTCGTTCAGGTATTTAACTTATGAAAAATCTCTCGGTTTGATTCGAGAGTTTTGTCAAGCTCTAAGTCTCTAAGTTAATCCCTATTAAAATTTTAAGTTTTATAAAAAATATTATATTCATCCACGTTTATTCCGATATTAACCTTATTAAATTTATTCATTTAAACACCATATATTCATCACACTCTAAATCTATCCATATAATAATTTTTAAAATTATTAAATTTATCCCCAATACTTCAACCTTGTTTTAATCACCCGAATATCCCCATTAAAAAGTAATATATTCATTAGTTTATTTCTTTCCTACCTCTTTTTGCAATCAAGAAAATCCAGATTGAAAACCTAGAATCCATAATCGAGTAGGTCCCAAATAAAATCCAATTCAAAATATTAAATAGTGAACGTTACTCAACATATTGGAAAAGAAATACTACTTTTGTTTTCTTCGTCTCCAATAATCAGATCCTGGAATCAATTTTTCTTGCGATATCTTCCAATCGAAGTTTTCAAATTTTGTGAGTTCTGCTAGGTCATATTTCTGTCCTTGAAGTAATAGAAACACTTAGGCCCTGTTCTCTTTACCATTTTCAAGTCGTTTTCTATTTTCGATTTTCCAAAACAGCGAAAACGCGTTCACTTTCCCATTTTCGAAAACGCATTTTTGAAAACAAGTTAAAATTCTGTAAAGAAAACACAAAACGATTTTGTCGTTTTGAGTGTTTTCAGTTATAATCAAGTCAAAATTTTCAAAACTTGTTTTTGGTGTTTTCAAAACAATTTTTCAAAATGTCAAAGAGAACACATTTTCAACAATCTCAAAATGGACACTCAAAACATAAAACTCAAAATGAATTCAAAACTCAAAACACAAAACTGAAACACAAAGAGAACAGCCCCTTATTTTTTCTTCTTCTCTAGATCAAAGGTGGGCTTACAAGATTCTATTTATTTATTTCAATATTGCAATCGAAAATCCGTTGAACGTACAGAAAGAATGGAGCAATATTCAGAATTGAAGAAATTTACATGCATTAGAAACTTTTTTACATCAGAATGCATATAAAAGAGAGTTTTGAAATTGAATTTCTCAGAAATAAAAAAGGCTCCAAGTTAAAATGTTAAATACAAGGAGTCAAAGAGTACCAGCAACCCTTTTGTGTTAATTTTGGGGTCAACTAAATTTATTCATATTCGTGTTATAAATTCTGGCAAAGTTTTATTCTAGCTATCGACCTATCCCAACTCTGTCTCGACAGACTAATAAGAACTACCATGAAACAACAAATACCAGAATGTTTGAATATGATTATAAATAATAAAATACTAATGTAATGTTGAATGATGTAAAAAGTAATTGATTTTACTAGAATGTTACATTTACATTAGAATGTGGGGATAGTCGTGTTTATGCATTCTATTTGATTAGTAAAATTTAACTTAATCATGCTAAGAAAATGAAAGATCTGGGATGCAACTGCAATTGTTCCAAAATATTAGTAGATGAATTTGAAGTGATTCTATATATATAAGTGGATGGATATATAAAAATTGTTGATGAAAATAGAGGTACCCATATTCACATTTATTTAATTAATATTAATTAAAATTTCAAATTCAAGAATGCAGTTCATTATTCACGTCCATGAACGTAAATAGTGAAATACATATTTGAATGTGAGTATTAGAATTACAACTAAATGCGTAAATAAAGATGAATGGCAAATACGATACATTAATTAACACGAATGTTAATTAATTTAGAATTAATATCAAATAATATATACGTGACAATGAATTTATTTATACTAAATAAATATAACATAATTCCCAATTAAGTGAAACTGGATGTTAATTAGCGTCTATAGACGTAAATAATGAACTACATTTTTGAATTTGAAATTTAATTAATATTAATTAAATGAATGTCAATGTCAATTAATTGAAAACTAATAATAAGAACATGGACGTGAATGCGAATGCGAATGTGAATGTAAAATTCTAATCAATATTAATCAAATGAATGTGAATATTAATTAATAATTAATTAATTATAGTATTTATTATAGTAAGAAAATTAAATACATATTAAAATACGAAAAAAAAAGTGATATTATTGAATAAATTGAATTGTAGTAAAGCTATAATTGTCAAAAAACGATTCTCATCCTTGGCATTAATTCTAAATTAATTAATATTCATGTTAATTCATGTATCATATTTGTCATTCATCTTTATTTATGCATTTAGTTGTAATTCACATACTCACATTCAAGTGTATATTTCACAATTTACGTGCATGTATAATAATTAAAATTTATTTTCAAGAACTTGCATTTCTATCGTATTTAGACATAATGGCAAATGAAATGTCAAATATTACTTTCACACTTTAAAGCATTTTAGAATAACGTACCAGCACGTTCAACTCTGACTAGTAAATAATAAGTTTGAGAAATAGTTTTTTTTAGGTTATTTATGGAAATTTCTCATTACTTTTTCAACATCTTTTTGTTTCTTCTAAGTGGGCCTTGATGAAGCCCGATCTTTAGACTGGTCATAGAAAGTGGAAAGGGAAAAATTCAAAAATAAGAGTTTAAGCTTTACTCATTTCAAATTTAAGACATCAAATTTAAAATTTCAGATTTTTTTTAATTATATATAAAAATTAATTAATTAAATATATATATATTTTATTAATTAAATATATTAAGCACACAATTCTATATAATTTAATTACAAATTTCATATAATTGATCAAATATTATTAATTGGTCACAAATCACAAATTTTATATGTTACAATTCAAAAATTTTATATGTCACAATTTGTTAGGTGACAAATCCACCACCAATCCCACCACAGACCACCACCACAACACAGACCACCACGCCTACCACAGTTCCACCACCACGCCGGCACAATTACAGTACTCCATAATTACCCATTTACACTTTGTACCTCACCCAACTCACAATCTACAGTCCACTACCACTAAATACCAATTAACCCAACCAATTAAGCTCAAAACCCTATTCATCATCTTCAACTTCCCGCAACCCTAACTACATTTTCGTTTCCAGCTAACATTGTTGCGGTTTCTTTTCTTTTCCGCTAGCTACTATTTCGAACTTTCCCGATGCTGCCAAATCGCACCTCCAATTAGCCTCCAATCCCACCACAGATCCACCACCACGTTCAAAGCGTACCAACACCGTACACCGCACCACCCACAACACACCACCACCACCACCACAGTACTCTATCACCCCCTGCACCACCAACACCTCAAAAATCGCAGCAAAACATGAGAAGGGGAACGCGGGAAATGAGAGGAGAGAGAGCAGCGGAAACACTGTCGCGCAAAGGATGGTGTTGGCGTGGTAGTTCGCGGCACTGCTCGACGAACGTCCGTAGCGGTGCTACTGCAGTTGCGAGGCGTCGTTGCGTAGATTTGTACAGCTACCGTTTGAGTGGTCGTCGGGGCCAAAGCAGTCTTCTACTTGTTGACGAGCCGCCGAAGGGAGAGGATAGAGAGAGAGTCGAGAATGAAGAGAGAGAGAGGGAGAAATAGAGAGATTGTATAAGTAGAGTTTGTATAAAAATGAAATGTCTGGTTTTTGAAAAGTGAAACTTGATATCTGAAATTTGAAATTGATTATGTGTTTGAGCCACATTATTTTAGAAGAATGTATTTTAAAATTATAGATAGATGAAGAATGTGTGGTTGAAAAATAAGAAAAAGTTATTGATGTGATGGAAAATATTATTTTATTGAAGAACCTGTGGTTGTAAATGAGTAGAAGCATATTAATGAAAATTCTAATGGGCTCAAACAAGTGCTGAATATTGAAAAGAGGAAATTACACCTACACACGGTTTTAAAATACCATTTTCACAAATCTGGTATCTAGTTTTCATAATACAAAAATCAGGTTTTAATTAAAAAAAATTTAAAAAAAAATCTTTTTATTTTTATATCTACCTACACTATCCAAACCCTAAACTAATACATATCATCTCCACTCTCTCACCGTCTCTTCGTCTGTACACATTCTCTCTTCTCCACTCTACTCCTTCTCCGCCGGTAGCTCAGTGTTACAGATCACAAGGTGATGTCTTGAGATCTAACATGGTACGGGAATGTCATGGCACTGAGTGGGAAAATGAAGTAGACCTATGGTTAATACGGTCTAAGCTTCAACGGTACATGGTGATGAGGACGTCGCCTAATTTGGTGGGGAGATTACTGATGTCCATGGTGGCTGCGTCATGTCCATGGTCGGGGCGTCTTCCACGAAATTCGGGTGTGCATGCAACACACAGGATACAGTCAGGACATGACTGGACACAGACAAAACGTGTGCAGGCATCACAGACAGATTTCAGGCAGCACACAGGACACAGCCAGGACATGGTTGGACACCAGGTCGTAGGCTGCAAACATGGACAGATTTTCCCAGCAATGCAGGGCGGTTTTCTTGGACAGAATACTACCATTCCAACAAGGGGAATACTGTGGGCTGCAAGCTGGATATTTTGGTGATGCAAGTGGGAACTTAATCAACTTGTGTCATTTGCAAGCAAATGCTAAGGAGGAAGCAAAATCCAATTTTGCCACTATGAAAGTGAC
>CAIGRP010073627.1:0-12095 GCA_903798385.1 Fraxinus cuspidata | reverse complement strand
TTCATACTTTTTAACTACGCATTTTTCCAAAATCTCTATTATTTTCAATGGCATAATCCTTAGGATCTAAAACTTTTATGTACTTGTTTAACCACACATTCTTTATGATTCATGATTTATAAGCACTTAAAAAATATACTATTAAATTTTAAGGGAAGCCAAATATGCCATACAATATAACTTTTAGATTTTTATTTTACTTAACAAGGGTGTGTTTGAGCCACATTATTTTGGAAAAATGTATTCTGGAATAGTAGATTGATGGAGAATGTGTGGTTGAAAAAGAAGAAAAAGTTATTGATGTGATGAAAAATATTATTTTATTGAAGAATGTGTGGTTGAAAATGAGTAGAAAAATGAGAATGAAAAAAATAATGTGTACCAAACAGGGTCAAATATGTAAAGTACGATGATTATTTTTGTAATAAATTATATACTTGGGAAGCAAGCCTAAATTAATTATTTTACCCCCTTCAAGTTTCGTACTTTTATTTTACAAAGTATTTTGATCAATGGATGTAATTTTGATTGGAATATTCGAGGAACAATTCGAAGAATCCTAAGTTGGTAGATCACATTATAAAATAGCTTGGCTTCTATTTTTTGGACTTTGAATCTATAAATTATGAGTTAAAAGTTTTCACTTATTTTTGTTCTATCATTTATAAAAATCTCAAATATTCTCAAGTTTTATTTTTCTTACTTACTGCAAACAAAATAGAATTTTTTTCTACTCTAGAATTTCACTAAAATCACCTTTTTGAATAAAGAACTAGTTTTTTTAGAAGTGGACGAGCGAGCAATGGTTAAGAATGTGTCTTTAGATGGAAATGAAAAATACTAGAATATTCATGACGTAGAAAAAAAGTTAAAACTCATTTAATTTATCAGATAATATGTTAGGTTAATGCAGAAAAATAAAATAAAATTATTTTGATTTATCATTCTCTTCTAGAACGTATTATACCGGAATTGTGTCTATAGAAATTTCTTTAAATTGTTATAATTACTTAATCAAGCTTTTGGATTAGAAAAAGAAAAATAGTTTTGACCCGGAACATGACTCACGACCTACGACTTTTTTGAAAGCAACATTGGAACAAATGTTAGCTAACCATTATTTTTTCTTTTTCTAATAAATTTTTGCCCTTTAGCAGATTGTAGGGTTAGGGATAAAAATATCTATTCAACTCGATATTCACGGACCCCATCTTGAATGGGTTGGGATTACCCGCCTAACCGGGTAATTGGGACAAGAAAGGGAAATGAGTCATTGCTCCGAAATGGGTACGGGAAACATAGCCCCGACCCACCGTTTCGCTCACTGCCCATTTAAAGTTAAATTCTAATTTAAACTTTTTATCAAAAATAAAAAAATTTATTATCATTTTTAAAGAGAATATAAATTGTTCTTAACAAATTGGACAAAAAAAAGTAATAATATTTACTAACTAAATACATAAAAACAAATAAAATTAAAAAAAATAATAAAAAATAAAAAGAAGAAAATAAATGAGATGATAACCCCACTCCGGTCTCACCCCAACCCTGCCCCATTTGGCTTTAACATGGTATGGAGACGGACGGAGTAAGGCGACAAAAATGTCCGAAGAGACGGAGGTGAGAATAGACGATCATTTCCATACCCGTCACATTGCCATCCCTATGTATGGTGAGGGTGAATCTTTCTTACTTTTTCATGCATTTACAAGGTGTAATCGTGTGGATCGGGTTATTTAAGTTTTTCGTTCGACAAATTTATAAATTAATTTATAAAAATAAATAATAATAAGTAGTAATTATAAATGTGTGATTGAATTTAATATATAATTTTAATTAAATTTATAAATTGTATTTAAATGGAGTGTAAATATGAGATGACTCGACGCTTCTTAAATCGATTCTAAACTCAACGTGATATAGACTGTTCTTGATTTCACACTTGAGCTCACACAAATTTTTGCTTTTATCAAAACAATACAAAATTTAAAATTGATGAACTCAGCTAGAATGAGTTGGAGATTTTTATTTTTTGGATGTTCTTACTTGTCAAAAATTGTAAGTCGTGCCGAATATCTACGAACGTACCGGGCTTGACCGATTTCAAGAACCAAAAGTATAAACTTGATTAATTGTTTATTAATGCCTTCATATGGTATGTATGTTGTAGGCATGGCGTTTGACATCATTGTACACTATGACAAATTTCACACTTTTTGCATTAATGGTTTAATTAATGAGCAGGTTTCTTTTTATTTTTTAATTATATATTAGCCCGCCAAGTTAATAAAGGGGAGTGGGGGGTCTGATGCATTATTGTTGTTAAAGTAATTGAAATTATTTTTTGTTTTAAATAAAAGAGTAATTTATTTTCTAATCCGTTTAGGAGAAATTCGGTGCCAGCCTATTCGTTTTAGGCGAAGTAAATACTAGAGTATATTAGTCGGATTCTAATTGGTCGACCTTCTTAAGAGTGGTGACATTCTCATGATCGATAATTTTTAACAATGATTTACAAATAAATTAATATATACACGTTTCTTCTAAAGAGTTGGAAATACATCATTAATTTTTCTTGTTCGTTCCATGTAATTTTTTTATTTGCGGTATTATTTTTAATATATTTTCAATTCATTAATAAATGCAATAATTTAGTTCATTAAATATAATTTCTAATTTAATGATTTTTTAATAATTTGGTGTAAAACCATCTACACCAAATTTGGCTTTCTTGGTTGGAGATGGTCTAATACGTATCTACTTATTTCAAATCATCTACCAAAATATATGAAGAAAGTATGCATACATAGTTTCTACTTGTCATTTTTTGCCTCTTCATTCACAAAGATGAAATCGGATTTGATCAAGCTTTTCTCCGTTCTTCAAGGCGCCATACATAATAATAAGGAAATTGTTAGGTTTGTGAAAAAAATTCTATGTGATTTATAAGTTTGTTACATGAAGAAAGATTGTTTAATCTTGGTTTAGACATCCGGTTTGATTAAAAATCAAATTTCATAGTGTTTTGAGAGTATGATTGAATTAAGGACTTGGAGATGAAATAAAATACTTAGGAACGAAAAAAACAGCAAGTTGGGCACTCCAGCACCCTTGAACAGGGCAGGGAACTCAGCATTGCGGCGCCGAGCTCGACGTCGAGGCGTTCGGGTAGCGAATTTTTCGCGATTTTCGTTTTTATCTGGATTTTGGAACTTCTTCTCCATCTTGAACTCTACCTCATCCACAACTTTGAGATTTGACTTCTATAAATACTCCACAAGGCATATGCACTTAATAAGGGAGGAAAGTGCAAGACTCAAGAGATATTATAACAATTAGATCATTAGAAATAAAAGAAAATTGTTTAGATTAGATTGAGAAGATCTAAATCTTGTAGACAATTGGTTGTTTCTTGGTATAATAATTATAATAAATTCTCATCTTCCATAATTTATTTGATTGTTGTGTGATCTATTAAATTTCATATTGTTCATAATTTTTCACTTT
The DNA here is from genome assembly GCA_903798385.1 of Fraxinus cuspidata. Taxonomy (NCBI): domain Eukaryota; kingdom Viridiplantae; phylum Streptophyta; class Magnoliopsida; order Lamiales; family Oleaceae; genus Fraxinus; species Fraxinus cuspidata. The sequence goes on along the minus strand of CAIGRP010073627.1, from coordinate 8,588 downwards.
TTATTATTTGACCGGTTTCTCAACAAGTGATATCAAAATGTTCTTTATATAGGGTTGATTCATAACAAGTGGTATCAGAGCCAATGGTTTTTTAGCGAGGTTGGAATAATGTCGATTTTTCAGGGATGACAATTTTGAAATTTGAAATTCCGCTTTTGGAATGCAACAATAGATTTTTATTGTGGCAAATCAAGATGTGAACGATTCTTGCTCAATTGGATCTTGATGATACTTTGTTGGAAATTGATAAAATACCGCAACAATGACCGCAGAGGAGAAAAAACAGAAGGATCGGAAAGCCCTATCACATATACATTTTCATCTCCCTAATGGAATTCTTCATGATGTGGTAAAGGATAAAAGTGCTAATGTATTGTGGTTGAAGTTGGAGCTGCTTTATATGACAAAGATATTGACAATTAAGTTACACTTAAAGCAGCACTTGTATTCTCATCGCTTAACGAAAGATGGATCTTTGGAAGGTCATCTATCGGTGCTCAAGGAAATCGTCGCTTATTTGGATGAAGATGATTTAGAGCTGATAATGTTTTGCCCGTTGCCTCCTTCATATAAGACTTTTAGAAATACCATTCTTTATAGTCGGATACTCTTACAATTGACAAGGTATATGATGCACTGTATTCTAATGAAAAGATGAAGCATCTGGTCATCTATTCTGGGCTCATGGATAGGGTCTTGTTGTTCGTAAGTAGTCATGGAAGGGGAAGAGTCAATGATAGCAACAGTGGTATAGTTTGTTGGTAATGCAACAACAAGGGGCACATGAAGAGGGATTGCTATGAGTGGCAGAAGAGGTTTGCTACCATAGATCAGGATGAACAATCAGAAAATTTTGATAATATTAATCTTGCAGAAGAGAACGATAATGGAGATTTATTGGCGATTACTAAAGGTGACTCCAAATATGACGAAGATTGGATTCTTTATTCAGCTTGCACTTTTCATATGTGTTCAAAACGGGATTGATTTTCTTCATATGAAACAGTTACAAGGGGTTCCGTGATGATGGGAAGCAATGAGCCTTGTGGAATAGCTGGGATTGGTAACGTTAAAATGAAGATGCTGAATGGGACGGTTAGAACACTTGACCAGGTTCGACATGTTCCAATATAAATAGAAATATGATCTCTTTGAGTACTTTTGATTAAAAAAGATACAGGTATACCGTTGGAGGTGGAGTTCTAAAAGTTAACAATGGTGCCCGGGTTGTGTTAAGGGGCGGAGAAAGTCCCGGTTATATGTGTTTGAAGGTTCGAGGATCACGGAGGAAGCAGCTGCAGCTTATGGTTTAGTAAGCGATAAATCGGGTAGAGTTGGTTGTGATTGGGTTGTTTGGACAATAATATTGGGAAACCTTCTTGTAGCTTAGGTAGAGTTGGTTGCGATTTTGTTGCTCATGGTGATTTGAGCAGGGTTGTCAACTCAGGTGGAGTTAGGGTTGCTTGCGGTGGTTCAAGCTGGTTTATCGACTCAGCTGGATCTGGAAGTGAACTAGATGATTCAAGCAAGGACGACATGCAAGATAGTTATGCTGGTATGCAGGGCTTAGATTTAGTTCACAGTTGCTGAGTTTGCTCGAAAAGGGCATGACGTGCCCGACAGGGGTATGAGGTGTCTAGTTGGGACATGGTGGAAGAGTTGGAGAATGATTTGAAGAGTGGAGATTTAATTCTTTGTTGTAGAATTTGTGTCAAGGTGGAGTCTGTTAGGTTTGTGACAAAAATTCTATATGATTTAAAAGTTTGTTACATAAAGGAAGTTTGTTTAATCTTGGTTTAGAGGTCCGATTTGATTAGGAATCAAATTGCATGGTGTTTTGAGAGTTTGATTGAATTAAAGACTTGAAATAAATTAAAATACTTTGGAACGGAAAAGAAAATAAAAATCAGCAAGTCGGGCAAGGGGCACCGCGATGCCGACACCCCTGAATGGGGCAGGGAACCCAGCGCTGGGCTGATTTTGTGTGTTTTCATTTTTATCTGAGTTTTGGGACTTCTTCTCCATCTTGAACTCTACCTCATCCACAACTTCGAGATTTGGCTTCTATAAATACTCCATAAGGTGTATGCACTTAATAAGAGGGAAAAAAGCAAGACTTAAGAAAGATTATAATAATTAAATCATTGTTGTATACATTAGAATTAAAAGAGAATTGTTTAGATTAAATTAAAATGATCAAAATCTTGATAAGATGATTATTTGTTTTCTGAAATAATAAATTTTTATCTTCCACAATTTACTTAATTATTGTATGATTTATTAAATTTCATATTGTTCATAATTTTTCGCATTTAATTATTTAGCTGGTTTCTCAAAAATTGATATCAAAACGTTCTTGATATCTGGTTGGTTCATAACAAAATCGTTCTCATTTCAAAGAAAACCGTCTCATACTTTACTGGTTCCCCTTCACAGTCTCTCACTCACTACTCCCAATGGTTTTGGCACGGAAGCAAGACTCGTTATGTCATTCATTCTTAACCTTTCGCAAGTACAATGTGGAGATCTTTACTGAATGAAATCTTCCCTTCTAGAATTATACAACGATAAAACCGTCTTTCTACTACAGTTTTTTCTCGAAAAAAAAAAAATTAATAGGAAAAAAATCATCATTCACATTTCAATCCGTAAGATTTTCTCATATTCGGAATATGTGAATTTAAATGCATACACAACTATCATCTCACAGAATAATACATCGTGTATTCCTCATGTATTTCATGTATAACAGCAAATTCAATCAGTAAAGAAGATGCCATTTTGAAAGGTCGAGAATACAATAGTAAAACTTTCAATAAAGACGAATTCCATAAATAAAGAGAGAATTCTAAAAATTTTGAAAAGTAATTTTATAATAAAATTAGAATATATTGCATGTGAATCCAATCCCCACCTCTTCCCCTTTACAAATTTTTTTGACGTTTTGTGTTTGTATTTACTCTAATATACCTTTGGAAAATGTAAATAAAATAAAATTCTAAGCCTAGAATAATCCAAAAATGAAAACATTATTTCCAAAATTAAACTTTAATAAAATTCAGACATTCATGATCCCAGAATAGAGTGCATGTGAAACTAAAATAATTTCATTCAACTCATATTTATTATTTAGGCGATGGACGCTACAATTAGAAGAGAAAAACATGCTTGCTCGAGTCTTCCGATTTGGATTAATAGATATGAATGACCGAAGCTCCTCGTCCTCGTCGAATGCGACAGCATATTGTTCATTAATAGTCACATATACTAGTATTCCCTCCCCATATCTGGTGTCTAGTAACAAGACATCGTTGAGCTTTGGAGAGTTACAGGAATCTGTAGACACAAAATCTGCTACCCATATAGTATACACCAAAATTGCACCAACTACTGAAATTCAAATAATTAGCCTATCCAGGAATCAAAGCTTTAGTCTCTTCAAAAATTTTAAATTGCCATCAATTTGTCGTATTGATTCCCTCACTTTTGTCACCAAATTCGCTTGATCATGGTCAGTGTGGTTTTTGCTTTCAGCTACTGCTTCTGCAATCCATAAGTTGCCAAAACAGTTTTCCGAGAAGGGTGGCACGGCTCTATTTCTCAGGTCCACTGAATGCACCATTAGAGATTACAACTATTAGGACCATTAATAATTATGAGCACGTATTTTTATACAACTATTAAGACCATTAATATCTTAACCTTTCACAAGTACAATGCGGAAATATTTACTAAAAGAAATCTTCCCTTGTCGAATTATACAACGATAAAACCGTCTTTTTACTACTACAGTTTTTTTTTTTTTTTGCGAAAAAAATTAATAGGAAAAACATCATCATTCACATTTCAGCTCGTAAGATTTTCTCATATTCGTAATATGTGAATTTACAGGCATACACAACTATCATCTCACAAAATAATACATCGTGTTCCTCATGTGTTTCATGTTAACAGCAAATTCAAGCAGTAAAGATGCCATTGCTATATTTATGAAAGGTCGTAAAACTTTCAGTAAAGACGAATTCCATAAATAAAGACCTCAGTCACTATACTTGAGAAAGTACAGAATACTAAAAAATTTTAAAATTAGAAACCAAGTTGCATTTTATAATAAAATCAGAATATATTGCATGTGAATTACAATTTTGTTGACATTTTGTATTTGTATTTGTCTTTACTCTTTAATGATATGTGTGTTGGGAACCGAATCAATCATGCGCAGCGAAAATTAAAATAATATTCAATTCCCACCAAGAATTTACATTGTGTTTAGATAGAAACCGTGATAGAACTAATATATTTGATGAATTCCACAAACTCATTTGCTTTTTCTTGAACTCCAATGATCACGATCTGCAATCCAAGCTGTCCAATTGTCCAGCTTCAATGGTGATCCACACAGAGAACAAGAATGACGGCTGGGGTTTTCTTTTCTTGTGCTAGCAAGAATAATGAATTATTTCATACAGTTTTCAAACTCTAGCAGACTGTTAATATAAGTCCAAGCGGGCTTGGCCCATCTCTTAAACTTAACCCGATCCATTATTTAATTAATCAGATTAATTAAATTTGGTCCATAAATTAATTAATCCAATTAATTAATTCGGGTCTATTAATAAGCAACTCAATTAATTAATTATCCAACATCTGTCAATTAATTAATTGGTGATTCTCATTCTTCTGGTTCTCTTTTGTGTGTGACCCATTAGGTTACCAATCACGATGCCTAACGACGTGAATTATTATTTTGATCTAATCAAAATCGATAAATTAAAACACCCCTTTTTAATTTATCATTAATTCACATTCGTCGTCCCAGATTGACGTCTAGCAATGTGTCAGGGCAATACATGTGACGAGAAATATCACGCAATGTGATAAAATCAGACTTGTTCGTTTACCGTGAAACTATAATCTTTTTGTCATATGATCCAATCAATTACGAGATATAGATATGTGTCAATCTTGTTTGTCGATCATTTCTTTTATCCTACTATTAAGTCAATGTAAGTCGAGAACTCCTTTTCGACTTATGAGCTCACCTTAGCCAATGATTTCATTATNTATGATCCGATCAATTACGGGATATGGATATGTGTTAATCTCGTTTATCGATCATATCTTTTGTCTCACTATTAAGTCGATGTAAGTCGAACACTCATTTTTGACTCATGAGTTCACCTTAGCCAAGGATTTCATTATCAACTTAACTAGATAAAATGTAGATCATAATCTCTTACTATCTAAGAGTAACGAATTATCTATTGATCATTCACAACCTTCATATGATTCTTGACATACCCGAACGATGTTGTATTAGCAACCCTTGGCAAAGCAACATCCAACACCACCAAAGTATGACTGTCCTCATCTAAGACACTAAAGGATTAATTTCACTACCGAACGTTAGAGATTAACCACTAACATTCGATAGTTATCCATGTGGAATCTCCCAGCGGGTCTCCAATATTTTGTTCTATAACAAAACATCCACGTGTTCATTCAAGTGTCACCACAATTTAGCTTGTGAGATCAGTTACTTNACTACCGAACGTTAGAGATTAACCACTAACATTCGATAGTTATCCATGTGGAATCTCCCAGCGGGTCTCCAATATTTTGTTCTATAACAAAACATCCACGTGTTCATTCAAGTGTCACCACACTTTAGCTTGTGAGATCAGTTACTTACTTCACAAGTAAGAATGTCACACGTGATGGTCTTTCTGTAATAACAATATCTGTATCTCGTTATTATTTCGACCACGGACGATTTAAGATTCAGTCGTATGTAATTTGTATCTCACAATCACAACTCTTTGTAATTAACAAATCACCAAGACTTGAATCTACGAATTCTATTATTTAGTTTATTATAATATTATTTCAGCTAAATAATAGATATTGCCATAAATATGTATCGATAATTATATATTAAAAGCGTTTATGCTCCAAAATTGATTGGACCTAGGGCATAACACTTACACGGTACCTTTGGAAAATGATAATAAAATAAAATTCTAAGCCTAGAATAATCCAGTGTGACATTTTTTCCTAAATTAAACTTTAATAAAATTCAGACATTCATGGTCCCAGAATAGAGTGTTTATTGGGACCTCTCAATTTTCTTAACATGTGAAACTAAAATCACCTCATTCTTATGAATAAAATCATATTTATTATTCAGGCGAAAGATACTACGATTAGAAGAGAAAAACATGCTTGCTCAAGTCTATAAAAACGAAACCTTCCGATTTGCATTAGTAGATATGAATGACCGAAGCTCTCGTCGAATGCTGCAGCATATTGTTCCCTTACCATCTCTGGTGTCGAGTACCAAGACATCGTTGAGCTTTGGAGAGTTACGGGAGTCTGTAGACACATAATTTGCCACCCATATCATATACACCAAAGTTGCACCAACTACTTAAATTCAAACAATTAGCCTATCCAGGAATCAATGCTTTAGTCTCTTCAAGATTTTTAATATTCACCCTGCGTTCTTTTCACGAAATTGACATCAATTCGTCGTATTGATTCCCTCACTTTTGTCACCAAATTTGTTTGATCATAATCAGTATGGTACATGTTGCTGCTGCAATCCATAAAAAGTTGCCAAAACAATTTTCCGAGAATGGGGCACAACTTTACTTCTCAGGTCCACTGAATGCACCATTAGATATTACAACTATTAAGACCATTAATAATTATGGGCACATATTTTTATACAACTATTGAAAGTTGGCAGAATTGTTTAATCAGGGAAATATAAAAATTTGATTGCAATGCCTGATGGTGAACTCATCAGATAAATATCTACCCATAGTAAATTCTGGATCAAGTGAACACTCCAAAAATTTGTATCGGGTTAGCTAAGAAGAATATGGTAGTAATCAAATCGAAGTAACTGAAGATAAAATTGAAGACCTTACTGGCTTTAACCGGGTTGCGGCAGAACTTGGCAAGAAGAAACAGAAACAGATCGTGTGAAATGGCCCGTGTACTCCACCTTTATCACGTCTGCATATAAAGGAGACCTTGTTTCATTTATCCTTCTATGCCAGGTTCTCTTCTAGGGGCTGCAGATGGCAAGCAATTACTGGATGGCCTGGGGAACAGAAGAAGGCAGGGTTACAAGAGAGCATTTGATTGAGATATTTTTTTACTTTCTGGCGGAAGCTCCTTCTTTATTTTGGGAAGATCAATTCTTTTGTCCACGATCGCCCTTAAAACTTCTCAGCACCTTTTCCTTCAAATGATAACATCAATTTTCCGAGCACCATTATCATTCTTTTGACACTACACCTTCAGAATTGTCAACAGGGTTTGTATTTGTAATGATGAAGTTCATATTTATCAGTCACTTTTCATTTAACAAAACAGAATATAATGGCACAAATCAACAGAAATAAGAAGTAAAGAACACGATATTTTCGCCGTAAGGTAAGAGATTTAGAATCGGAGTTCCTAATCTTCTTTTGAGCTTCCGCCAACCGGAAGACCAACCGGAAGAAACACTATATTAACCGGAACCAAAAACTGTTCAGAGTACACCAGGCACTCAAATGAAATCACCCAAGATTACATCCAAAGGAACAGCCCTCAAGCTGATAGAAAAACAGGATCCACTCAAGGAAACCACAATAGCCTTGTACAAATCACTCAAGATCTATACAAAGAACTACACAGATTAAAGATCTAAAATAAGGCTTCCAATTTTCAAAGTGCAAAACAGAAAAGGCGAAAGAGTGTAGAGAGAATCCAAAGAGTTCGAGAGAATGAGAATGAATCAATACATCAAACTTAAACCCTAAGTATATGAGAAGTCACCAGAAGGTCTCCATCCAACGGTCATTGGGGCGACACTTGGCGACATCTCATCTCATCCATCCAGCTATTAGTAAAAACGCATAAAAGAAAACACGCTTATAACCGGATGAAAACAAAAGCCACCAAATGATCCAAGTTACAATGGTCAAGCCCAACAAGAAATAATCCTGTTGGAAAAATTGAGTATGCAGCTGACTTTGTCATGAGTTTTGAGTGGGACCCGATTGGCTATTTTGAAATATAAAGATTGATTTGCGTTCTCCTCCGTAAGTACATCGAAATTATATATTTACTTGAAAAAAAATTGATGCTCGGGTGAATGAGAAATTGAAGCTCAAAGTATGCCAATTAAAAGGAGTTTATGTTGGTGGGAAAATAAAAAAAGTGTTTGTCCCACATCGGAAGTTGATGGAAACAAAAACCATTTTAAATATGATTACATTTTGGAAGGGTGTAATCATGTGTAGCATAAAGGCTCTCTCCACATGCGCTCAGGTGGGGTGCAAATCATGGACCGAAATAGGCTTCGGACCCTGAACTTGTGTGTAGGCGCGACCTGCATACACGAATGTCGGACCGAAAGGAGCAAAATTGGCCCCTTAGGAGCGTCCCTATATTTTTGTTTTATTCAACTCACTTTTCATTTTCTGAAACTTTTGAAATTCCTATGATAATTGTCATGAATTGAATGGGCAAGTTACAAGAGACCAGTATTTATTCAACTGACTTTTCGTTTTCTGAAACTGTTGAAACTCCTG
>CAIGRP010073618.1:0-13988 GCA_903798385.1 Fraxinus cuspidata | reverse complement strand
AAATTGATTAAGAGTGCACTTGTCTCTATTAAGGGAGTTAGGAAAAATGATATTTAGATAACTACTAGTGAAGTGATGAAAGGTTTAAATTCGTATATCTCTTCTGCTAAAGTTGATCACACACAAAAATGGCATAATAGATTTGCACATGTGGGTATTAAGGGTATTAAACTTCTTAATGAAAAAAGTACATTTGGAAATTATTGTGTCTGATTTATCCTTCTGTAACCATTGTGTGCTTGATAAGTATTATAGAACTACTTTCTCCACGAATGTTTATAAAACTAAAGGCATGCTTGAATATGTGCATTTAGACTTGTGAGATCCATCTAGTAGTCCCACCTCGGGTGTAAATAGGTATTTCTTGTCTATTATTGATGGTTATACTAGAAAAGTGTGGGTTTTGGGCATATTGGTTCATAGATTTGGGGTCAAACTTTGTGGTGTTTGATTATATATTTGTCGATACTGAGCTTGGTTCTTTGGTGATGGAAGATTCTCCTCCAACAGAATGGAGAACCCAAGAAATTCTGGTGTGGTGATTGCTGATCCAAATTCTGATGGGAAACCAGGAATCCAAGTCCTTTTCCATTTAAGAAGAAAAATCACCTAACAATATGCAGAGATTAATTCATTAGACAAATCAAATGTTAAATACCACTTGAATCAAATTATAAAATTAGTTATTAACTTTACCAAGAAATAAGTAGGTCTTCAACTTTTTATCATAATTAAACAATCAGTTGACAACAAGAAAATCCCAAATTTCAGCAAATGGATTCATATGAAAGTTACCAATTAATTAAAAGAATATGTTTTTGAAGTCTATCCGTTATTAAATCAAGAGGATGATTTTTAAAGAAGAACCGATGATGTGTTTGTTCATTGTTGCATACTAAGAAAATTTAGCGACACAATTGATAAAATAAAAATAGAAATTTGTGCTCAGATAATTGATTCTAGAACTAATTTGACGTATTCGCTTCACTAACCTCAAGATTTAATACCATTACAAAGAGAAGATTCTTCAAATGAAAAATTATTTTTGCATATTTGATGCATGCCCTATTATCACAATGCATTAGGTAACTTGTTTGATAAAGATAGTCAAATATATAAAAAAAAAAAAATCTAACTAGTCATTTTTTATTTTTTTTTGCCAAAATAAAAAATCTCCCAATTTTTACCTTGGATAATTATATTAACACAATATTTTTTGTTTATTATGTCAAATTTAACTCTACTTTGGGTCGTCGATTTCTGCTCATAACACTTGTGTCCCTACTATTTTTTTCGTTGAATTTTTATATTCAACTTTATTAATTATCTTATCTTGTCCTTGAAGATGATTTCTAACAAGTATGATTACGTATTCTGAAATGAGAGAAAAATCCATTGTCACACATTTTGCATTTATTGTTTTATTTTGTCCTTGTTTGGAAAAGATTAAAATCAGGTTTTTAATAGATTTTGATAGAAGTTGATGAAATATGTGGTTGAAAAGTTGTGGGGCCCATAAAATATGCGGTTAAAATTAATTGTTGACTTTGACTTGAAATAAAATATTGATTTTAGTTTCCACCAAACATGTGCTAAATATGATTGGCATATTGGTTGTTTTGCATACTCTCAATGGACTTTTTGGATGAAAATAGTTATTAGTTACAAGATGTGATAATTAATGAAGATTGAGGACAAAAATGTATCCCAAAAAAGTTAGGAACATAAAGGCTATAATGAGTAATGATTGCAATTAAAATGTAATGTGGAATTGTTATGTTGTGAATATAATTGCCCAAAGTTTATTTCGTCATGTAAAATGACTGTAGTATCCTTTTATAAAATGTTTTCTAGGAATTTAGGTAAAGTTATCGAAGAATATTGGAGAGAGCGCTTTCAAGAAATTCTTTAAATACAAAATACTCTCTACATTGGAAAGTTGATGTTTGAAGTTAAAAATAAGTTCTAATAGACTCTCTATTTTAACTATTTTAAAATAGAAAATGAGTTTGGCTCTATATATTCTTAATTTATAATGATTGTATTTAATAAGATACATGAGAAAATGCAAAATGAAGAGCAAAAAATATTGTTGTCTAGCTTTATAAAAATATTGAAATGCTTCAAAATTTGTGTAAAACGAGGTAACGAGTTTAATGCACAATCATGGCAATATCTTTCAACCTCGAGATTTAACATATAATCCATCAAAAGAACATAAGTCTTCATTTGGATTCCATTAAAAATATATTTTTGAATAGTAATATTTTGAAAAATGTATGATTAAAAAATAAGGAAAACTTTTAAATTTACGTATAATATTATTTTTATTGAATAATGTGTGTTTGAAAATGAGAAAGAAAAAAAATGTATTTTTGAATAATAGAGTCCAAACATGGATAAATAACCCTATGAGATTAGCATTTTTGGATTTTTCCAAAAATTTTGACTCAAATGCAAAGCAAACAAACGAATCTACCCCAAAACTACATTGTCTCAATGTAGAATAACAAGAATTGATGAGGAAAAAGTGAAAAAAAAAAAAAAATCTTTAATGAGGATCAATTTTAGTTTTGACTCAATTAAAGCCTAGCGTTAGTCGAGACACAGATTTCAAAAGTCGAGTTGTATTATTTTATAATATATACTATAGAAGTTTAATAAAATACATTAAAGATTGTGAGAATGAGTTTAGAATAATTCAGAGATTAAAGCACTAGGAATCCGACCCCACCATTTAATCCATTCTGATTTTTCGGTTTTCGTTGTTAAACGAATGCATGCTAGTAGTGACAATTAATGATTCTAATTTTTTGAACGATCTCTCGAATACGTAAGGCCTATTTTCATATACGATCCTCAAATATTTCTAAGGATGATTCAATTATATAAAATGCACAAGGTATATAGAGGTATACTCCCATATCCCCATCCAACATTATGTTATTTGTTAGACGTTAGTATGTGCTCAAACTAACTTGAACCTCTCGAATAAATTAAGTCACAATATGTTTAAATGGTTATCAAGTATTTATACATGGATATTTTATAGTGTGATTAAAAGTGTATATATATAAAATCAAATATTGATTTTCAAACGAGGGTTAATTATCGGGTTGTCACTTCGGAATTCTTCGATGGCCTCCCTCTTCGTCTTGCTCGAGATCCAAGAAAACCCAAAATTTGGTTGTTTTTTCCGCTCTAAATAAGAATGTCACAATGTGAGAACTAAGATTAGATTTTGTAGCATATTTGGATAAAAAATTAATAAAATATATAATTAAAAATTAATAAACATTGTAGACACAAATTTGTGATTAAAATTAAGTGTTAACTATAATTTAAATTTTAATTACCTTTTAACTAAACAAAACTAGCTGTCATCCTCTAGCATTGCAATTCATACCCTTGAAATCCCAAAATCGTTACAAAGGGCACAACGAACTTATTCAAAGTCATCCTGAGGAATGGATAAAGACTTTGGTGCGTTGGAAATTTATTTAATTATGCACAGCAAAAAATAAAAATAATTTTAATTACAACAAAAAATCTACTTTTTGTTTAGATAGAAATTATGACATGAACTATAGATTTGTTGAATTCTACAAATTTATTTATATGTCTCGAACAAAAATAATCATAATTTGAAATCCACGGTTGTTAAATTGTCAACCTTAATGAAAATCCACAAAAGAAACAAGAATAAGAGAATTGATGTTTCTTTTTTGGATAAATAGCACATAACAGTCTTACCTTTCAATGACATTGTGCAAAACGTCTTTACCTTTCATTTTTTGGCATATTTAACCCTACCTTCCACTTTTCATTGCGCAAAAGGTCATTTTTATCAATTTTTCAATAAAAGAAGATTTTACCCTCCTATTTAAATAAAACAAAAAGAAAAAGATGAATAACCAACTGCAACTATAGTTATTAAGTTTCTAAAAAATTACAAAGAAATCATAAATTTTCCACCACCAACACTTTTATAATCTACCAAGTTGTCACCTATAGATTCATACAGCACCATCTTTCGGCCACCACGCCCATCGGACTTCACCACCACCAACCTCGCTTTACTCTCCAATACAAATTTGAAGATTGGAACACTTAGGACCCATAAATTTTGATCACATAGCTTTTTCCGTGCATCGTGCCCGTGGAAAGTTTTGGACCAGAAATTGAAACTATTGGGGGATAANTGGGGATTTAGTGTTGTGTGATGCATGATTTGAAGGAGAAGAGTTTGACAAAATAGATGTTGCCATTGTCGAATGTCTAGATTACAGTAGAATGATTTGAGGCATGTTTGATTGATGTGAGACCACGTAGAGGTTTGTCGAGGTGAGGGGTAACCGTCGGTGGTGGTGCGTAACAGTGGGTGCCGTCGAAAGTGGGGTTGCCGTAAAGGGTTGTATACGACAGTTTTGTATTTTAGGCTGTAAATGTGGCTGTTTTTGACAGATTTTGTGACCAATAATGTGGAAGAGGATGTTGGGAAAAGTCAAGCGAAGCTAGTGGCGGTGGAGTCTGGCGTACATNAGTTTTGTATTTTAGGCTGCAAATGTGGCTGTTTTTTTACAGATTTTGTGACCAATAATGTAGGAGAGGATGTTGGGGAAAGTGAAGCGAGACTAGTGGTGGTGGAGTCCGGCGGGCGTGGTGGCCAGAAGGTGGTGCTATGTGGATTTATAGGTGGCAACTTGGTAGGGTTGTGAAAGTGGTGGTGGAGAATTTATGACTTATCTGTAATATTTTGAAAAATTTAGGATTATGATTGCAATTAGTTTTTTATTTTATTTTATTTTTGTTTCATTTGAATAAAAGGGTAAAATCGTCATTTTATTGAAAAAATGTTGAAAATGACCTTTTGCGCAATGAAAGGTTGAAGGTAAGGGCGAAAATATCAAAAAATGAAAGGTATGGACGTTTTGCACAATGACATTGAAAGGTAAGGACTTTTTTTGCTAGTTACCCTTCTTTTTTCTTCTGCTAGCAATACAATGAATTGTCTCGTATTAAGGGCTTGTTTGAGTCCCTTTTTTGTGTAAAATGAAATTTGGAATAATTGATTGATGGAAAATATGTGGTTAAAATGATGGAAAAATTTTTGGATTGTGCGTAATAATATTTTATTGAAAAATGTGTAGTTAAAGAAGAGTGAAAAATGTAATTTGAAATAAATGGGGATCAAATAAGATTTAATTGTCCAACTCTAATAGCTTATTTATAGAAGTCTACGTGCTTGATCGTTCTCTTAAACTTCATCCAATCCGATATTTAATTAATCTAATTAATTAAATTTGGTTCATGAATTAATTCGGGTTTATTCATAAACAACCTAATTTATTAACTGTTCAACGCTCATCAATTAATTAATAAATATCATTTATCTAATTATCTTTTCGTGTGTGACTCATTAGGTTCCCGATCACGATACATAACGATGTAAATTATTATTTTGATCTAATCTAAATCGATAAATTAAAATATCATTTTTTAATTTATTATAAATTCACATCTGTCATTCCAAATTGTCATGTAACAATGTATCGGGCAACACGTGTGACGAAAAATATCATGTAATATGACAAAAGCAAACTTATTCGTTTACCATGAAACTATAATTTTTTCGTCAATATGATCCGATCAATTACAATATATGAAAGTGTGTCGATTATTGATCATATATCGCATCCCACTATTAAGCCATGTACGTCGAAAATCCTTTTTCAATTTATGAATACACATTGATTAAGGATTTCTGTATCTACTTGATTAAAATATAAATTATAATCTCTTATTATCTTAGAGTGATGAATCATTTATTAATCATTCACAACTTTTACATGATCCTTGATATACCCGAACGATACTATATTAATTATTCTTAACAGAGCTAAATCCAACATCATCAAAGTATGACTACCCTCGTATAAAGTACTATGATAAACTCTAGTCAAATAACCAATTCTACTGCCGAACATTAGAGATTAATCACTAACTTTCAAATAGTTATTCATGTAAAATCAATCCAACAAAGTCTCCAATATTTTGTTTTAATGTGTTCATTTAAATATCACTACACTTTTAACTTCTGAGATCAACTACTTACTTACAAATAAGAAATGTCACACGTTATGTCTATCTGCAATAACGATATTTGTATCTCCTCAATATTTATGACCGCGAATGATTTAAAATTTAGTCATGATAATTTCTATCTTAGAATCTGAACTCCTCGTGATTAACAAATTATTAAAATTTAAATCAACAATTTCTATTATTTAACTTATTAAAATAGTAATTCAAATAAATAATACATTTTTTATATTCATTTTTTTAAAAATATATTTTTCTCTTTTTTTTTAAACATATATTTTTTAGGATGTATTTGATGAATATTATTATGTAAAGAATGTATTTTAAATAGTGATATGATGAAAAATATATTGTTAAAAAATAAAGAAATGTTATTTATGTGATAAAAAATATTATTTTATTAAAAAATATGTGATTAAAAATAAATTTTAAAATAATGTGTGTCAAACAAGACTTAATAAAATAATATTATATAGTACATACAATCTAAAAAAATTTCCTTCATTTTTTAATCACATTCTTAAGGGCGGTAAAAGGATTAAGTAGCTCGTTGACTCGACTCGTCCAAACCGACCCATAACGACTCGGACTTGTTTCAAAACAAGCCCGAGCCGAGCCTAGCAAGGCTCGTAGGTCCACAAGCCTAAAGTTCACAAGCTCACTCGCTCGTACAAAATGTGAAGGAAAAAATAACTCATAGGCTTGTGGACTTGACTTGGCTCATAAGATTACGAGCTTGTGGGCCGAGCTCAACTCGTGCTTGAACGAACTTTGAGCTCAACTCGTCAAAGTGATGAGCCGTACTCATAGGTTGATGGGCCTAGCTGAAACACTACGTATTCTCCATCAATTGAATATTTCAAAAAATATTTTAAAAAAAAAAAAACCCTCAAACGAGCCTATGTCCAAAATCAATTCACCCTAGAACATATCAATTACAAGGTGATTGATGCAGAGAAGAGAGAATTCCTTTCGCACGGCGAATCTTCTGCCGTTTACAAAATATTAAAAAAATTCTAGTATCATTGCCAGTTTTGGAAGATGAACCAGGGAAGAAATAACCTTCAGAAGGTATTTTCCTTGAATTCGTGGACAAATTCTTTTGAAAAGGCCAACTGATGCAAGACAATCACTAAGAAGCAGAGGGCAATTTCAATTTTCTACTACTACTACTACTACAAAACACACAGAGAAAATGGAAGTCAAATCAAAATCTCAACAATTCAGAATTGTTCAAATGGATTAAAATCTGAAATTGAAAATAGAATTTCATTTGGTAAAGTGAAAAATTCTAAGAAGATAGACATACATGATATCAGAACAGATGCAACACTAGCTAAATACCCTAACCAAAATGAAACAATAAATTTACACCAGAAGCCACACCACTAATACTAAGAAATCAACCTCCAAAACCATAGAGCGTGCGGCCTTGCCTCTTAAGAGCATAAACAACATCCATGGCAGTGACCGTTTTCCGGCGAGCATGCTCTGTGTATGTGACGGCATCACGGATAACATTTTCCAAGAAGATCTTAAGGACACCACGAGTCTCCTCGTAAATGAGGCCGCTGATGCGCTTAACGCCGCCGCGACGAGCCAACCGCCGAATCGCCGGCTTAGTGATGCCTTGGATATTGTCTCTTAGCACCTTGCGGTGGCGCTTGGCCCCGCCCTTTCCCAAACCCTTGCCGCCCTTGCCTCGACCCGACATTGTCGTCTTCTGTTAACTGAGATATAGGCACCCTCTGAATTATGATTGATTAATGACATGGATTTGGAATTTGGGGTGTGTTCATATAGGGAGCGTTATTGAATGGAAAAAATCGTGTTCGTTAGTTTATATCGTTTATCGACGGTAGTTAATAATTATCCGTGTTTTTTGAACTGGGCGAATATGATCCGTCGATGAAGAATGAATCGAACGCTAGAAAACATGTGATGGCTTGATAATGAGGATTATGGTTTTGTTGTTTTACGTGGGCCCGGATCGTTGGAGGGTTAAACCACGGTGCTCGTTTGAAATATTTTGTGAAGCTGCAAGGGCCAAATGTTAATTATTCGGTTTGAATTTTGCTGATTTACATCCAAAGTATTATATTGGGCGTGTTTGAGCCACATTATTTTAAAAAAATATATTTTGGAATAATAGATTATGGAGAATATGAAAAGTTATTAATATGATTAAAAATATTATTCTATTGAAGAATGTGTGGTTGAAAATGAGTAAAAGAATGAAAATTTTAATGTGGCTCAAACAAGGGCATAAATAAATTGCTCATGATAATTTGAGGAAAATGGATTGATGACAATCACCTTCAATCCCGACTAGAATATCCTCTGATTTTTTCTTCACTGAAACTTCGGCCGAATATCAAAATTTTAAAGAAAAATAATTTTTATTACTCAAATTATAAATCTGAGTCGTGGCTGGCTGGGTAGTTTATGATCTTGGAGTATTTTTGTGAGGTTTGATAATCGTTGAGGTGAGTTGTGCATTTATTAAAATTTTAAAGGATTAATAGCAGAAAATCCTCATAAAAAGGTTTTCAATTGTAATACACCGGCATACCTATTAGAAATCGCAGAAAACTCTCATATATGAAATATTTTGTGCGAAAAATCCCATACCGTCAAGATCCTTCAGATTTGCAAAATGCTAAAATTAAATAATTGCAATTTCAATATTCAAACTCTTTTTACAAATTTAATCCAAAATTTTTATATGTGCCATACACCATTTCAAATCTTTAAAATTTTATTTTCCACTCCACCCCACCTTATCTTCTTCTCTAAAAATAAAATAACCAAAAGATAAGAAGGTTCTCTCCTCTAAACCCCACCATCGTTGACACCACCATCAGCACCATCGTCGGCCAACCACAACCACCCATCTCACATAGTCCCTTTAATTAATTGAGATAGAATAGCTTCAATGTTCTTGCAAGCTGTGAGCGAATTTAAGGGTTGAATTGGATCAATTGTTTGCATGTCCATGTTTGTTTGGCTCTCATTATGCATATCCCCATGTGAATTTATAGATTGAAGCACTTGTGACCCATCAATTTTGGACAAAACACGACCGCTGTGCGTAACATTCGGGCCAAATTTTGAACCAGAAATTGGAGTTGTTGGGGGATAATTGGTTCAATTAAATTCATGAATTGAAGGAGATGTGTTCGACAAAAATGAATCGTAACAATCGAAAAATTCTAAATAATAGCAGATCGAATGGAGGCTTTAGGTTGATTTTAGGCCATATTTAGGGTCATCTAGATGAGGGCTAATCGAATGGGGTGTTTTCAGAAGTGGGATTGTTGGCAAGAAAAGCGTTTGCCAGTTCGTTGTTTTAGCTTGAAATTGTAGCTGTTTTCCGATTGATTTGATGCCAACAGTGGGATGGAAGTTGATATCATCTATGGTTGGATGCTTTAATTAAGATGGGACTATAAATCTGCCCAAAAGATATCTTGAATTTTTGAATTTGAAATGCACCCACTTCCTCTTGTTTATATGGGAGGTGATTATTCAAAAATGGGGATTCAAAGCCAATTTTTTTCTACTAAAGTTGGAAGTCCGTTCTTTGGCATCGGGGAGAATAAAATACATAAAAGTGGGGTGGGGTGAAAATAAAATTTTAAAGATTTGGAATGGTAGGTGGTACATATAAAAAATATGGATTTAATTTGTAAAAAAAAAAAGTTTGAGTACTGAAATTGCAATTATTTATTTTAAATTTTGATCTTTTTTTTTTTACCATTTTTAATCTGATCAATCTTGAAAGCAAGAGGTTTTTCACACAAAATGTTTCATACACGGGGGTTTCTGCAATTTTCAATAGGTAGATGGTATATCTCAATTGAAAACGTTTTTAAGAAAGTTTTCTGCTATTAATCCAAATTTTAAACATATTATATCTTGTTTAATACACTTTTATATCACATTCCTGAAATTTCATAACGCAACACCTTGTGGCATGAGCTTATGACAGCCATGCACCACCTATATCCGCATTTTTAAATGCACCCTATTGAAATCGAAACATCTACAAGATTGGGGCACAATGCCAAAAAAAAGGAAGAATTAGCTAAAACTAGACAAAGAGGCCCTTGACGTCTTAAAAGGCACTATGATCTTAGGGGATTTGGACAATGATTTTAAGGAATGCAAGCTTTTAAAATCGACATTGAAGCATACAATGATACAATATAGAAGATTCATATATTACAAACATAATCACTGTTAACAAAATACTACATTACTGCTCATACATATTATTGTTTCCTTTCCATGTATATCAGTGCTAAAAAACAGAACATAACTAATATCGGTTGCATATTCTGTTTCATCAATCACAACACTGTATGACATAATGCTAGAGAACAAGGTTGCATATTCTATTTCATCAATCCCAACATTGTATGACATAATGTTAGAGAACAATGAAGCAAGATCCACAACCAACAAGTCCTAGGTCAATGTAAGATTGTTGTTCCCATGGTTGGGACGAAGGCAAACACGGACTTCATGTTCTTCGGGTCCCTTGCAGAGTTTTGGCACCAAAATCTCGAGTATTGTTTGTGGCCAATCATAGTATGCTTCTATATTAGCATCTTCTGGAATTCGGGTTGAAAGTGGGATTTCTCTAACAAATTCTCCAAGGGGGCAGTGCTCTGAAGATGGATCTGTAAGCTTGAAAGTCCTGTTGCGCCTCTTGATAAACGGTGTGCCGGACATACTGATACAAGACACCTTGATGATTCCATGAGTGAGTGTGTTCCTCCATGAAACTTTGACTCTATGAAGATCGACGAACGGCAAGCTGATTACAATCAGAAAACCTTCTTTATCTTCGTAGATTGTTTTGGCAGCTGTAACTGGTCCATAAACATTCCCGAGCACCCCACTGAATTCCTTCAGCCAGTGTGGTTTACAATGAATTTCCATATCAGAGATTCGATCTGAAGGTGCGCTTTTTGCCAAATAACAATTATCTTCGTTTCCAAGTGAGATGAAACCCTTCTTTCTCTTGCTACCAACGGGTGATAGATCAATCACATCCCCATTGCTATGATTGGCTGGCTGAGTCGATAGATGTTGTACAGATTTGTTAAGAAACTTCTTTGAGTAGGTGTATATATTACTGTATATTGGAGGAGGTGACCTCTCAAGTTCGAACTCAGTGGTTGGAATATTTCTCCACGAACTGTAGTCACTTGCTTCAGGTGGGATGGTGAAGTCCGGGTCCCTTCCAGTGAGTTCTGCCCATCTTCTGCGGTCATCTTCATCAAGATCCGTGAGATTGGGTGAAGGAACAACCTCAATGCCATGAATACACTGAGGGTTAGACAGACCCCTGTAATGCTTACGTTGCATCCTATGGGATCGAACAAAACCTTTATCAACACTAAATGGAAAGGGTCGATCCCCTTGACGAGAATGCCCGTTCATATAACTCCGCAGCTGCATCTTACCCAGAGCATTCTCAGGCTTTTCCTTGAAAACCCACATGTAGATATTCTCCATATCATGTTGAACCAAAAAACCTTCGATCTCAAGATTAGATTTATCGAAACCAGAAACTCCATTACCGTCAAATATGGTCTTCACCTTCGATTTCTCCTTCATAACTGGCTTAAAGTAGAAATTGAAGAAGAACCATGCACTCCAGACGCTATCCATTCTATTCCCACATTTCTTCACAAACTTGGGCACGCTCTGAAAACTTTCAGTCTCATAAATTTGAGAACCTAGTCTGGCATCAAGAATATCACACTTTTCACGGTTCCAAGATTGTGGAGAGGGTGTTTGCTCGGCTAAAGGGGGTAAATTGATATCTGGTGGACGAACAACTTGGCAATTCATCTTGTGATCTAGTTCGTCACATACTGAGGCACTTAAATCCATGGACAAAAGGGTTGAAGGATGATGATTCTCCATTGACAAAGCTATGACAAGAGTATCTTACATCTGACAAACTATTCTGGGGTCTCGGAAATTTGTTCCTTTTCAAATTTCACTGGAGACCGGGATTGGGATTATACGGTTTTTCCAATGGCAATTGCTGATGGCGGGTCTATAGATTTTATCCCAAAAACCATTTTGATAAACTACCCATCTTTATAAACACCTCCACCATGTTAACCTCAGCTACATATCCTAACCTCCATCAAACCCCCTAAATTTAAACATCGTAACCTTAATTTTCCCATAACTATACTAAAACCTAAAGGTCATAGGTCAAAGAGTTAACAAATGGATAAACCCAATTACTTCCCAAATCAAGAACAATAAAAAGAAAATTAAACCATATCAAGAAGAACAAGAGGAAGCTAGACGAATACTATATCTAAACATAACCCAAGAATCTTTTTGAATCAGACCCATAAATTCCAGTATTTGTAATACAAAATCCTGAGGGAAAGATACATAAATATCTGTATCTTTATTTTACTTAATCTGCAACAGAATCCAATAGCAATATATAGTACGAGTGGAATGAATGCTACCAATCTATGAAGCCAAGTCCCAGGAACAGAACCAAATCAGAGGGGATTTTGGAAGAATACCTTTTGGGATAAGCTTCCACAACCAAGAATCCAGAGAGATTCGGGAACTCTGAAGAATTAATGGCCCTAACAGTCCTCATCTTCTCTATAATCTGTCACCCTTCAAGAAGTCTACTACAATTATCCAACTCGCAAGAACTTTAGTCAAAAGATCTAAATATGATCCATACACGCGGTTGTCTAAGCAATTTAGAGAGAGAAAGAGACATTACTACAGAGAAAAGACGCGATCACAGCTTTGTTTTTGTTTCGTATTCTGGGTGTAATACGAATCAGAAATATAAATTTCGGGACGAATTATGAATTTATAGGGAGTGGGGAGTGGGCTGGCCCACAAAAGATTTGGGACCTTTCTTTTATTTTGCAAAAGAGTGGGATGACGATATCAAAATATTCGCATTGTATTATTGAATTTGAAGTTAGTGCTTAGGTTTCTCCATCAATACTCGCGAAGGGGCTGGAATAACTTTTCTATAGTACGTTTGACACCGGGTATAAAAATATACGATTTTCACTAAAATTTGCATGAAAGAAACGACATCAAATAAACTGGCTGGCTAAAAGATTGAGACGACACTATAATGGATGAAAATATGAAATAATACATTCGGATTATGTCAATAAAAAGAAAAGACACAATGTACACAAGTTTCTGGTAATACGCGATTAAATGTATGAGACTGTAGAATTTAACTTGCTTAAAGTGCTCAAACTTGAAAGCATATTGATGCTAGCGGTTAGAACCGAAATGAAAAAAATTAATACATGTATCAAAAGTTATATAGACAACTACAAAACAGGCATATTTTATACTTGAGACTTTAAGCATGTTTGTTAGTATGATTTGAAGTGATATAACATTGTTACTATTCATTGACTTCCCTTTTCAAATTAATCACTATTTCTTATTAGGCATATTTATCTAATTTTGTCTAGTTGCAAAGGCGAGACCCAAGAGATTTCTCCATAAAGAAACAAAAAGGTATGTTGGATTTTATAATGCTGTGTGGTGATATTAGAAAATAACTTGAATTTTCTTAAATAAAAGAAAGGATATCTTTTCA
Organism: Fraxinus cuspidata; assembly: GCA_903798385.1. NCBI lineage: Eukaryota > Viridiplantae > Streptophyta > Magnoliopsida > Lamiales > Oleaceae > Fraxinus > Fraxinus cuspidata. The sequence continues at coordinate 253 of CAIGRP010073618.1, read as the reverse complement.
AAGGATTCGAACAATTTCTTTCTTCTTTTGTTTCGAAAAAGTACTTTTTTTGTTACGTTATAGTCAGATGGGCTTATACCATTATGCTCATGAGCAAAATCTTTGAAAATTTAATTTCTTCATCGTCATGTAAGAAGAAATTTAAGTTTTGTTTGACAAAAATATTTTTAGAATAGATTTTGTAAAAATATATTTTTTTTAGAGAATGTGATTAAAATTGTATGTTCACGTATAAAATTATTTTATCGAAAAA
>CAIGRP010073616.1:0-12424 GCA_903798385.1 Fraxinus cuspidata | reverse complement strand
AAGTTCAAATAATTATACAATTCGATAAATAGAGGTTCTTATGTTTGGGTCAACCATAGTTTCGTTGATTCTATTTTTCAATCGGGGACAATTAAAAAGGCTGACGCGGTTTGAAGTCAATTTTTGAAAAATCTATAGAGCAGGTGATGTGAAAGAAATAGGAGGACTTTTGGGCGGCTGCGCTGTATATATATATATATAATTTTTTTTTATTATTATTATTTTTTTTATTGGAAGGGGTGGAAATGAAAAGTCAATTTACAATTCAATTTGAAAAGCCAATAGAGCCTTCCATTATGATGGTCAAAGTATGACAACTAAGGGCCTTGTTGGGAATTTTATTTTTCACACCAATTTTGATCGATTTAGGTGACACAATTTATGAGAAGTTGAGAAAGCTCTTGCTTGCAATTTTTTTAGGTATCGATTTTGGTTGATTTAAAAACTACTGAAATTCGGCGTAGTGTAATTTTAATCATTTTTTTTCAACCCATAAAGTCGATGGGTTTTGACCGTTCATATTGTCTTCTAACTCTACTCTTTATAAAATAATTATTTTCGACAAATATATTTTGTTCAAAACTAACATTTAAATAAAAATGCAATAGAAATTTATTTACAAGCAAAAAAATTACTCTGTGTTAATATTAGTTTATAAAATGAAAATATTACTAATAAAACAAAAATTCATTTATAAAATTAAGAAAATTACTTATAAGTGAAAATTCACTTAAGTTAAAAATATTTTTAGAAGCACAAAATGAATTTATATATGTAAAATTTATTTATATGTAAAAAATAAAAACTTAAAATTAATACTTAACCTCTTAAGTTAAATATTAATTAACTTATATATAAAAAATGACTTACGAGTAAAATATCACTTGTGAGTAAAAAATAAAAAAAATAAATTAAAACGGGAAATTAAAAATTAAAATTTTCACTAAAGGACGTATATTTAATTTTATTCTTTTAAAAAACTTTTAAAACCGATGTATAATAAACTCTCAAATATATATCGAATTGTTTTAAAAATCATTACTAAAATCGCTCAAAATCACAATACTTTAAAAAACGCTCATAATCAATATTCTGAAACTCGCAAACAAGCCCTCAAAGTGTCTTTTGGGAGATATTGTAAATTGTTGTTCAAAATTGAGAAAAATCAATTGTAAAATGAAGAGTGGTACAAAGGTTGTGTAGAACCGTATCGTTCACTGAACCATGCGGTCGCATTGCCATATTTCGGGACTTGAGGCCCTGGTACGATTTATATTATGGGATCGCATAGGTTTGGCCTATGCGATCGCATAGATCATATTTTGGCCGTTTTTTACTATTTTATAGTCGTCGTGCTTTTGAAATTTGTGACTTTTCATACAATTTTAGCACAACTTAATACCAGATTTCCGTGGACTATGAATAGGTAATCATAGTTCATTTGGAAATGTTAAAAAACAATTGTTAAATCATAAATCATTCCAAAGCAATATAAATCAATTATTTTCTTCTCCATATTCATTTTTTCTCACCTGTGTTCTCAAATTTGGGTGGAATTACATCTTGTACATTGATATAATTATACTAAAAGACTTGATTACTCCTACAAACCGTTTGTCGTCCTTAAGCATCTCAATTAATCTGGAGATGGGAAAAATTTAGTCTGAAGATACCGATCACGTGTTCGGGCCTTCGGTGTTCATTTTANTATACTAAAAGACTTGATTACTCCTACAAACCGTTTGTCGTCCTTAAGCATCTCAATTAATCTGGAGATGGGAAAAATTTAGTCTGAAGATACCGATCACGTGTTCGGGCCTTCGGTGTTCATTTTATCAAGTTTGATCCTGATTTTTTTCATGTTTATTGATCTCGTTGCTGTAATATTTTGATGTGTTTTTTCTCCAACTTTGGTGCTTCTCCAACTGGAGATGTTCTCATGCTCCTTTCCCATTTGTTTTTTTCCATATAAAAAACATATTGTGTGATCTGAGAGTGGGATGGCACATAAACAAAAGAAAAGCCAACCTTAAACGTGGTGTGGTGTGGGGTGGGTTGAAGTGACATTAGAGCGAGTCATGATTGAATTATCTTCTTTTTCATTTTAAAGTTGGACTAATACATACATATAAAGTCACATTTTAATAATAAATTTTATGGGACTCATAATTTTTATAAACTTTTTAGATTTCCATCAAAATCGGCTAAAATTTTTCATCGAACACTTTGTCGAACAACCCTTTTGTTTTCCTTCTCGATTCTTATCTTATTAAATTTGCGTTTGAGCCACATTATTTAGGAAAAATGTATTTTGGAATAGTAGATTGATGGAGAATGTGTGGTCGAAAAAGAGGAAAAATTATTGATGTGATGAAAAATATTATTTTATTAAAGAGTGTGTGGTTGAAAATGAGTAGAAGAATAAGAATGAAAATTTTAACGTGGCCAAACAGAGGTTATATAATATTCCTAGACTTTCCTTATGACGTCTTACTAGATTATTTATGAAGTTTGAAAAGTCTAAGACTCATTTTTTTTTGACTAAAAGACAACGAAAAATGACCCTCTAGCCAATAGATATATTATATAGGAGACAAATAGCGGTGACTAGAGATTATTATTTGCTGAAATGTCAAGTTTTTGGTGTTTTTTATAATTATTCAACAATTTAAGGTGCAAGTATTAAGAATATGCTTTGGATCGAAAAAATTAGAAATGCCATGCAATTAGTGTAGCACGTGACAAATTAATCCATTGGGATTTATTCAATACTTCCGAAAAGTCCGGGACACAAATTGAACCTAAATGTAGTGTACTGGTTAAAGTATGCTAGATAGCTAGTCGAGTTGAGTTGGATTTTCTATCACGTTAAAGTTATATTTGACAAATATCTCATATTAAATATTTTTAGTGTCGATTGAATTTGAACAATTTAACTGTTTACGAATTTCTTGTTACCTTCCCATCTACTATGTGTTAGTTGTATACAAAGTCCCAATAGGTAGTAGGTCTTGAGACGTGAACTATTAGGCTATGTATCCTATTTTTTTGAAAAATAGATTTTACAATAGCGATTTTTTTAAACACGCGTGTTTAAAAAATAGCAAAAAACTTTTTAGTTTATGGATACAATTATTTTATTGAGAGAATGTGTAGTTAGAAATGAGTTTTAAATGAAAATGAATTTTTAAATAATAGGGCTAGAAGCTAAATCCAAAGTAATGTTTAAAGTTTGGAATTTCAAGTTAACCGTTTGTACAACATCAATTATTCAAATGAACTCCCACATCAAATGGATTACTTCAGCACCTGTTTGACAAAGCTTATTGATGAAACTTATTCTTAACCAAATATTTCATCTGACTTGCAATTTTATTTATTTATAACCACACATTTGATGCGACTCTACATTATAATTAAAAATGTCAAGAAGCGACTCAACAAGTTATCCTAGGCTGTTCCCATTGTGTGCTTGCCTAAATTCACGGGGAACAAAATTTTAAGCCGTTGTTTGATTTATAATTTTTATCCAAAATTACATTTCTTCAAACTCATTTTCAATTACACATTCTTTCAATAAAATAGTTTTACACATAAAATTATTTTTTTCCTTACATTTTAATCACACGTTCTCTATATATATATTTTTTTTCACAGAATTACTTCTCAAAAAAATAACATCAAACCATAGATAAATTCTCAATCACGTTTTTTAAAGTAGGACTATGAGAAGATAGCATGCTCATGTCACTCAATATATTTCTGTTGTAAGAGGATCACAAATTCCAACGGGGAAAATTTATTATTATTATTATTATTATTATTATATTCTGTCTGATTTTATTTTTATCTGTTTACATATTTAGTTCCTAATTGGTTTAGAAAAAAAAATAATTTTTAGTATATTTTAATAAAAATATTTGATGTACTATGTGATTGAAAAGTTGGACATAATATATGATTAAAATTAATTTTGAAATTCGACATAATTTTAATTGAATTTATAGCTGAACCAAACAAGGGATTAAATCTAAAGCAAATTATTTTTGGGTGCTATTCATGTGACGTGGGCTCTGCCTCAATATATCGGCCCGTTTTCACGACCCAAAATGGATCCGAAGGTGTCATCACCATTGATTCAGCAGTATTGTATCTAGACTGCTGCTGCTTCTGTTCTTGCTGCTTCAATAAACCCTAGAAATTATGCCCCAAAACGATGACGTTCGCTTCACCTCCACCTCTCTCCAACTCCCTCTTCTCTTCCCCCATCCCAACCCTCGTCCATCTACCGTCCTATTCTCTTCCCTCCAATTTAGTCACAGACAATTCCCCGAGATACCCTTCAATCTCAACTTGAATTTCAACCCTATTAATTCCCTCTCCCAGTTCCTCCAAACCCAGTTTTTTAACTGTAATGTCGGAAAATCGTGCAATGAACTTGAGCATTTTCATTCTATGCCATCGAAATCCCCCCTCTTTTGCTGTGCTTCATTGTCTCTAACAGATTCTGACCCTGGGCCTCCGTCGAAAAGTAATGATGACTCGGGGGTGACGTCTCAGTCGAAGACTCAGAATGTGAGTACTAGTCGGGCGGGGGCAGAAGAGAGGGTTTTAATAAGTGAAGTGCTGGTGAGGAACAAGGATGGGGAGGAACTCGAGAGGAAGGATTTGGAGAACGAGGTACTGAATGCATTAAAAGCTTCGCGGGCAAATTCAGCGCTCACTGTGCGCGAGGTCCAGGAAGATGTGCATAGGGTTATTGCTAGTGGGTACTTTAATTCTTGTATGCCTTTGGCTGTGGACACCCGGGATGGCATTTGCTTGGTTTTTCAGGTACTGGGGGTCTCTGATCATGCGGATTTTCAAATATGCGCATGCCCATACTTTTTGATGAATGCGGTGTATATTAATTTCATGATGTTGTGCATAGAGCACAAAGGTGCAATCTTTTGAAGTATATATTATTATGTCACTGGGATGTGTATTTGTGTTGTGCCTTTTAGATGAACGTGATGTGAATCAAGTTCATCTTTGGTGTTTATGGAATGGTGATGTTGCATTTAGATGAACGTGATGTGAATAACTTCATTTTTGGCGTTTATGGAATGATGTTGCCTAGGAAAAATCTTATGGAGCATTCGGTAACAGTATAGAGTATATATTGTATTAAGGATGTTATAGTGTACTTATATCAATATCTTTTGGTACAAGGTAGAACCAAATCAAGAGTTTCAAGGATTGGTATGCGAAGGAGCTAATGTTCTCCCGTCAAAGTTTATTGAGGATGCCTTTCGGGATGGATACGGTACAATTTTTGTTAAGCTTACCAGAGATCTGTATGCTTATAGATCATCCATTCCAATTTTTTATTGATTGTTTCAACTACTGAATATCTCAAGTGAGTCAAATCATTATCTTTTCTATGTTTTCGAATTTCCTAATATTAGAACTTTCTTATTCTCATTATGGTGTCAAGTTATGCAGGAAAAGTTGTTAACATCAGGCGCTTAGACGATGTTATAAGCTCCATTAATGGTTGGTATATGGAGCGGGGTCTTTTTGGCATGGTGAGTGCTAAACGATTATATTCTTTTAGCCCCATCCTCCTTTTCTTTTATTTATGTCTGACACCCCATGTCTTTTGTAATCCTACAATATTTGCGGAGGAAAAATTTCGTTTTGGTACTAATTGTCCTTATTAATATAATTAATTCAGGTTTCAGGCGTGGAGATTCTCTCAGGAGGTATTATTAAGTTACAGGTTTCAGAAGCAGAAGTCAATAATATAAACATACGTTTCCTTGATAGGACGTAAGTAACTATTTGGATGCTTGTACTCTATATGAGCACCAACACCCATGATATGTCTTAACTCTTATGCTTTTTTGTTCTCGTCAGTGGTGAGCCTACCATCGGGAAAACAAGGCAAGAAACAATACTTCGGCAACTCACTACGAAGAAGGGACAGGTTTCTATGTAAATTAGGATATCTGCTTATAAATGATGCCTAATATTCATCTTCAGCCTCAATTTGAAGTGCTTATGGAATATTTGTTCTTTGCTTGCAACTTGAGAGCCACAAGAGATTTACCCCACTCATATTTTTTCCTCTCTTTGCATTTTAGTTGTTGCTTTGAGACAGAGATACCAATTCTTTTTTGTTTATTGTTGCAAATTTAACACACATGCCTCATATCATTCTCAATCTTGCTTGAGCACTTATTAAAATATTTGTTCCCTAGCTGGATGGCGTAAAGAGATTAACACTTGTGTGCTTTTTCCATCCCTTTGCAATTCTAGTTTCTACTTTGAGCTAAAAACACCAAATCCTAGTTAGCGTTGCAATTCTCACAGATCATCCAACATAAATATGTTTGGTGAGCTTCACCCAAGTGCTGTTGTTTAGATGTAAATGTCGATATGTATTTTTGTCTTACGTAGGTCTACAGTATGATTCAAGGGAAAATAGACGTCGATACAGTATTAGCAATGGGTATAATGGACGATGTTAGTATTATTCCCCAGCCAGCTGGAGGTAACATGAACTTTCTATACGTTAATAATTAGCGGAGACGCTTCTATGTATTTGAGCATGTGCAAGTTATGAACGGATATTATGTAAATGACCTAAAACTGATGATATTTGATGCTATGTTTCAGAAAATGACAAGGTTGATTTGACAATGAATGCTGTCGAGCGTAAAAGTGGAGGAGGAATCTCTGGTGGTGGAGGAATTTCAAGTGGGTAGGTGATTTTTTAACTGTATTTATGTTGGCTGCTTTTTTAAACTTGAGGTATATACTTTTGTTTTGAACAATCTCCTAGTATCCATCAACTTATTGACTTTTTTTTTTCTTTTTAATTTGTTTGCAGAATAACAAATGGGCCTCTAGCTGGACTAATTGGAAGGTAACACCCAGCAGTTCATTTTGTAAACTATATATATTTATTCAGTTGTGTGATGCCTTGTTAAATAATCTGAAGTTACAATCAATATATAAGAGTATGATTGAAATTCAAGTGGAAGCTTTGAGCTCATATGGATCATTGGTTGATAACTGGAATGTCAAAAAACACGGGCACAAAAATGGGAAATATTTATGAGTGCACTAATAACTTAAAATAACTAAAAGCACTGATTTGTGCTTTTAGGATTGGGTTTTCAATCATTTTGACCTTAAGAATTAAATTCAAGCACTATCATGGTTATTCGTGAATTAACAGTTTCAATTTGCACGCATATGTTATCAGGTTACACATTATGTGCAATTAATATGTTATGCATTGATGATTTGTTATAACTTATAATATGGTACACAATACACAGACACAACATCAACCTAATTTGCAAATCATACAATGTATAGCATTTAACATCGTGAGAACTGAGAAGTGCCTCCCATCTTTTATCCTTAAATAAAAAAGAGTTCGGAGTGTTTTATTCGAGTTCATTCATGTGTGAGTGTTTGGAAAAGGTCAAGAACTCTGTCTGATATTTTAAATTGATATCAAACATTTCTGAGAAATGATGTCGCTTAAGTGTTGGTGCTTCTTAGTGTGTATAAATTGCCTATACGTTTGTGACAAAGCTTTGTAGTACAGATGCTTTTGTTCATATTGTTGCATGTTTCCTTTTGCTCGTATTGTTGCGTGTGTGTGTTTGGACAAGGTTGAGAACTCTGTCTGATATTTTAAATGGAGATCAAACATTTCCAAGAGAAATGATGTCTCTGAAGTGTGATGCTTCTTAGCGTGTATAAATTGCCTAGACTTTTGTGACAACACAGATACTTTGGCTCGTGTTGTTGCATGTTTCCTTTATATAATTTACCTTCTTATTTCCTTGTCAATACATGAGTTATTGCTTTAGGTTCATAACCCTCCCCAAAATTAAGTCATTGAAAATATTTTATTGCAGCATTGCTATTTATCATAAAAATCTGTTTGGGAGGAACCAAAAGCTTAATCTTTCATTGGAGAGGGGACAGATTGATTCAATATTCAGGATAAATTACACTGACCCTTGGATTGAAGGAGATGATAAGAGGACATCTAGAGCAATCACAATTCAGGTAGCTAAGATTCTACATATAATTTATATCTTCTGTAACTTCACATTAGCTAATTCTGATTCTTTTTAATTTTAATTAGAATTCAAGAACCCCTGGAACACTTGTTCATGGAAACCAGCCCAGCAATAATAGTCTGACTATAGGACGTGTTACGGCTGGGATTGAATACAGCAGGCCATTCAGCCCAAAGTGGAATGGAACAGCTGGACTTATTTTTCAGGTACATTTCACGGGTTCATGGCATTGTATGCAATAGTTTTTGCCTTTTATTATTTTTCCCCAACCGACAGTAGTTTGATATTTTTTTTTGTTGCTGGTTCTCATTGATCAAAAATTGGATACAATATATTATTTGGCATCTGAAGTAAAAATCTCCGTCGAGGCAGAACCCCTATTCTGTAATAGCTTAATATGGCTGTTGTATATTCTTTTGTTGAATAAGTTTCTAATCAGTTTTGTCTTCTTCTTTTGATAACACTGATATGATAATCACCTTTCACCACTTCATATTATTTTCTGAACTCCCGTTTTTCTCTACAAGTTTTGACTCAACACAATTATTTCAAAAAACAGAGCACCTTAATTCTGAGTTGTGCTCACATTCCTGAGAACTCCATTTTTTTAACATGAATTGCTCTATTATCTCCAGTTGCTTTGTTTGTCCAACTGGAAAAAGAAAAAGAAAAAGAAAGCGCGCTAAGAATAGTTATTTTATACTTCTCAGCATTTGGTGAAGGATAAGTCATGGGAAACAAACATATACTGGATAAGTTCAGTTTTTCTGGATAATATTCACCATACTTTTTCCTTCAATTTTACTACCATTTCAACCTTTCATGCTACCATACTGAGGAGAAATATTTCCTTTTACCTCTACTTTTCTGGATAAAAACTTTCTTGCATGACTTTCTGGCCATTCAAACAAATTTAATTTGTTCCTTTTTGCATAGACGCCACAACCAATTCGGCTGCCTTCTGTTAATTGTTCAACATGTAAATAGAAGTAATTCCTTTGCATTGATTAATTCTTAATTCCAGCGTGCTAGGGCTCGTGATGATAAGGGAAATCCTATTATTAGGGATTTCTATGGCAGCCCGCTTACGGCAAGGTATGCATTATACTTGGTTACTCTGGTTCATATACAGGGAATGCAATACCTTCTGATGCATTTATTTCGAATTTTACTGCAGTGGAAATACTCATGATGATATGCTACTTGCTAAACTTGAGACAGTATATACTAGTTCTGTTGACCCTAGGTCTTCAATGGTTAGTCGTTTACCTTCATCTTTTGTTAATTTCATGTTTAGAAAATTTGTTTACAATTTTGTTTGTTAAAATTGTGAATTCGCAGTTGGTGTTCAACATGGATCAGGGTATCCCTGTGTTGCCAGAATGGCTAATTTTTAACAGAGTGAATGCTCGTGCCAGGCAGGGTTGGGTTGTTGGACCTGCATGTCTTCACTTTAGGTATGTCCTCTTTTGTCTTCATTTTATCATTCCATTGGAAGCACGAGGAAGTTGTGGGTGTCTTTTGGAAATCAGCACGGAGGTCTTCCACGTTGAACATTCTGTTAGAAAAACTAATGGAGAGTGTCCATATTGAAACAAAAAACAAACTTCAGTGACTACTATGTAACCAAATAAAGTTCGGTGGCTAACATGAAACTTCACTATAAGTTGATTGACTCATAGTGTTTTTGACCCTGTAGTAGTTTATTCTTGCCCCTAAAAAGATTCCTCTGAATTATGAATTGCTGGTCTTGGTTTGCTGACTACCCTAGCTTTTCCTCCACACAGCTTCTCAGGTGGTCATGTGGTGGGTAAATTTCCTCCCCATGAAGCATTTGCAATTGGTGGAACCAACAGTGTGAGAGGATATGAAGAAGGTGCCGTAGGATCAGGCCGGTCTTATGTGGTCGGAAGCGGAGAAATTTCATTGCCGCTGGTAAGTGGAGGAATGTAAATTTATTTGTGGAGGGTCTCTTGTGTTCTAGGTATTGGGGTTGTTTACTATTTATTTTAATAATAGCTGGATTTTTGTTCCGAGTCTTATTATTTTGTCTCCATTTTCCTTTTAACTTCTCGGTATTAGTATTTATTTTTTTGGTGGAGAACATTTCCAACTCTTAATGGAAGTTGGATTTACTCTTGGATAAAAGCATGTTTTAGGAATTAAGCCCTTGCTTGAGCTTCATTAATTCCAAAATGTATTTTTCTCTCTATTATTTCAACCACACATTCTCCAATAAAATAATATTACACGTAAACCTAGAATCTTTACTTCTTTTTCAACCACACGTTCTTAAAAAAAAATCATTATTACGAAATACATTTTTTTCCCAAAAACTAATTATAATGGAGCTCAAACAGGGGCTAAGAGTGTGATGGCAACTATTCTCTCTCTCTCTTTGGCTTTCAAAAAGCTTCAATAGACGAGCTTTAAAAACACCATAGGTCTAAAAGATTGTGGCTTCACAAATAAGTTCAGATTAGAATAGTTTAGAATGAGCCATACAGGATTCCTCTTGGTCTTTATGGACCTCAACCACAAAATTTCCATCTTCCCTTTGGCTGCTCGCCCTTCAGAATAACTGAAGTAAAAACTTCTTTGACCACCATCTATTTCTTATTTATAATCATATTTTGCAGAGGGGGCCAGTAGAGGGGGCTATATTTGCAGACTACGGAACTGATCTTGGTTCAGGCTCGTCTGTTTTAGGTATTTCCCTTTCCCGTTCTGTTGGCTATGGAATAACATGCTTGGCTGAGCTTAAAATGAGTAAAAAGTTATTTTAATTAACTTTTTGTTTCCAAACATGTTTTGAATTGTTATTTTTTTTCTTTTAAGTAAAAAGGTTACTCATTTAGAAAAAATCTGTTATCTTACTTCACAATAAATAACTTATATGCAATTTGAAGGATAAAAAAATTATTAATTTTAGACTTAATTATAACTTTTCAACTCCTAGATGTTAACATGTGGACCACTTTCTTTCTTATGGTCTGGAATGTCCTGCTTTTGTAGTTTGTTGTGCACTTATGGAATGCTTGGCATGCTGGATTGGATTGCACTTAATAGAATTGAAGATGAAAATATAAATTTGATTTACTATATTGAACAGTATTGTGGCTCGAACTTGCACTTGCTGCACTAACATTTTCTACCCTCCTTTTGTGGTTTTACAATTTGTATGTATCAGGTGATCCTGCTGGGGCAAGAAATAAGCCTGGAAGTGGATACGGATATGGAGTTGGTATTCGCGTGGACTCGCCGCTTGGGCCTCTAAGACTCGAATATGCCTTCAATGATCGGAGAAATGGGCGATTTCACTTTGGAATTGGCCTAAGGAACTAAAATGAGTCCAAAGTTATCTTCTGTTTCTGCGATACCTTTTTCTGCAATTCTTTTCATCTCTATCCCCACCCCCATCGCAAACTCACTCCATATAGGTAGATCTTCCATTATTCGTTTACATAATCAGTTCTCAGTCTTAAAAGTGTCACTTGAGCGCCCTGAAATATTATACTACAGAAGCAATTTTGAATGAATTTTCAAGTGCAGTTCCGCTTTCACTTGTGGAAAAATTATACCATTCACATTTGGGTCCTCAAAACTTTAATTTCCGTGCACTTGGTGAGATATTTTTCCACAGATGCTATACATCCTGCAAACATTCTTCTATCCGTAGTTATCCGGTTAGACTATAACTATAGTTATCAAACTCGAATAGGACATTGAGTTTTTCAAGTCTCGAGGTCTTGGATAACTGGTGGGTCGATATTTGAATTCTTTACATCGTTTTCGCTGTTTTTTTTACATAGAGATTATTGTGTGCATCTGTCCTTTGCATCTAGTGGCCGTTTCCCAATTTCTGGTTTCATAATTCATGTCGTGTACGAGAAACTAGTGTCCAATGACTTTTGCATAATTCAATGACAGCCAAACTTGGCACGTTTGCTTTTGCAATCATACTGTTTTTATAAAGACATTTGACAATTAAATGACCACCAAACTTGGCACGTTATAAAGTCATAATTGACACGGGAAAAACGTTAGTAGACACTCAATTTGTAATAATTGTTCTCTCGATATTTGTGCCTTGTGGGACTCAATGACTCGACATAGTATCTTCAGCCTCGTTTGGTTAAATATTTATTGTACGGCTGAAATTGTAGCCTTCTTTCGACACTGAATTGCAGATGAATGCCTCCCAAGTAATAGAGGAAAATAACATTAGTACATTGAATGACATAGTAAAAACTATTAAATATATAACGTATCTCAAGATTTAAGGCCCTGTTTGACATGCTCCATTTTTCAAGGAAAATGGAAAATAAATTCCAATT
>CAIGRP010073608.1:13200-28582 GCA_903798385.1 Fraxinus cuspidata | reverse complement strand
TTCTCGAATGTGACTTGGCTAATATGGTTAGCATAAAGTTGACACTTTTTGTTGGTCACATTTTTTTTAGATGGGTAGTAAGTTCAAACTAGTCTCTTTTTAATAGATGAAAATTTTGAATGTCAATGTGGTTTACAAATTGAAGTGTCAATTTTCTCAATGAAAACTATCCGCTATGTGAGTTAAAAGACATGCGAATTGATGTTGCAGAGTCTGGAGGATACACTTGTGTGGCAATGTTCTAGTTTGCATAAGACTTGGATCTTAAGCANCTTTTGAATAGATAAAAATTTTGAAGGTCAATGTGGCTTACAAATTGAAGTGTCAATTTTCTCTATTGAAACTACCCATCGTGTAAGTTAAAAGACGTACAACTTGATGTTGCTAAGTCTTAATGATACACTTGTGTAGCAATGTTCTAGTTTGCATAAGACTTTGGATCTTAACCATTAAATGAACTAAAACAAATGCGGGATCGATGGAGAGGATAGAAAAGGGACCAAGAAGAACATATCAGATAATAAGTGAATGAAAGTGGACTTGGCACAAAGTCATCCAAATAAAGAATATGTAAAATTGAAACACGCTAATAGATTGTACTCATAGATGAAAATATGACACATGATCTGAAAGTTATGCATGTTTTTGTACATCATGTGTAAACTATGTGTATCGTTCTTATCACTCGCTTTTCGAATTTGTTTAGAATTTTTTCTGATAATAGATTTGCATCATTTCCTCCCTATTCAAAAGGATTCGTCGACCTCGAATCTTCACCTTCAAATTGAATATGCCTTTTTCTGGAACTTTCTTTGCCTTTTTCTTGACTATTCTTGCTTTTTTTCTTGGACTTTCTTTATAAAATCTTTTGAATGTTTGTTGTTTTCTTATTTCATTTTTTACGAAACTTATTGGAAAGATAAAAAACAAAACCTGATTTTTGGCTCTTTTACCAACTGTTGTCAACCCTGTTGTAGGATGTACCCTATAACCTGCAAAAGATTTGATAGAACCCCAAGAAAGTTAGAATCAGAGTTATAATATTGGCTAGATTTCTTTAATCATGAACCAATGCTAGAAGGGTTTAATGCCACAAAGATTGAAAAACTTCTATAAGTCCTGAATTAATTAAGAACAAGATGAAGAGTGAAAATCTCAATTTATAATTAATCTCACAAATTATGTCTCTTTGTACAATGAATTTACTTTGTATTGGCAAACATAAAATAAATTCTAATCAAAACAGAACTACAGTTTTAGAGACAAGTCAAATTAAACTTGGAAACTATATAACAAATGTGAATAAAAATAAAATACTACTAAATAACAAAAATACATTTAAACTAACTAAAAATAGAAAAAGCTAATATAGACCCTTGAACAACGGAATTTGGCCCGACAAATTTGACGAAGTCATCCAACAAAAGTATGGAAAACTGAAATACGTTTTGGATTGTACTCATGAACAAAAATTCGACACCTGAATTGAAAGATATGCATATTTTTGTATATCTTATGCATTTTCGTATATCATTCTTAACCTTCACTTTTCTATTTGGTTTATAATTTTTTTTTTCTAATAATTGATTAGCTTCATTCTGTCCCACTTCAAAAGGATTCGACTTTGAATCTTCACATTCAAATTGAATATGGTTTTCTCGAACTTTCTTTGACTTTTTTGGACTTCCTTCATAGGGTCTTTTGAATGTTCTTTGATGTTGGTTACCTTTTTTAAAAAAAAATTAGTTCTTTTAGGCGACATAATGAAAAGATAAAAACAAAACCTTATTTTAGAGCCAAAGCTCTTATACCAACTGATGTCACTTCATTTCCTAAGAACCAAGGCTTGCTAGGGTTGAACGTCTCAGAGATCGAAAATCTTTATTAAGTTCTGGATTGTTCAATTAACATGATGGAAAGCGAAAATCCCACTTTATGATTAATCTATTAAATTAATGTCATGTTCGTAAAATCAATTTGCTTAATATTGGCAAATATAAAATAATTCACAACCAAAACAAAACTATGGTACTAGAGACAAATCCAAATAATCATGGAAATGATAAAACAAATCTAATTAAAATTAAAATATTGTAGTTAAAATACCCTTAAATTAACTAGAAACAGGAAACGCTATTACAGACCCATAAACAACAGAATATGTACTTGAAAGTTTGACAAAGTCACAAAAATATACAAAATCAAAATATGCTTTGCATTGTACTCATGAACGAAAATCCGACACCCGAGCTGAAAACTGCACATGCTTTCATACATCACGTGTCTTTTTGTATGTCCTTCTTATCCTTAGTTTTTCTAATTGGTTTAGATTTTTTTTATAATAACTGATTCTCATTATTCCTCCCTCTTTTGAAAGATTCAACCTCGAATATTCACCTTCAAATTGAATATTCTTTTCTCGAACATTCTTTGCTTTTTTCTTGAACTTCATTTGTAGAATCTTTTGAAATGTCATTTGCTGTTATTTATTTATTTATTTTTTATTTTTTGAATTTCATTTTTTAGGTAACATAATGGAAAGATAAAACCAAAACCTGATTTTAAAGTCAAAGCTCGTATACCAACTCATATCAACCCCATTGTAGGACATACCTTAGAACCCACACAAGATTTGATAGAACTCCCCAAAAGCAAGAGGTCAGAGTTATAATCTCATTGACTAGTTATCTTGATTAAGATCAAGGTTGGAAGGGTTGAACGCCAGCAAAATTGAAAATTGTTGATAAGTTCTAAATAGTTAAATTAAAAACTAGATGTAAAGTGATAATCTCCCTTTGTGATATACCACTCAAATTAATGTTTCGTTTGTACATTGGATTACTTTACATAGACAAACATAAAATAAATCCTAATCAACTATACAACGATTCTAGAGACAAATCCAAATAAACTTGGAAAGTATAAAATAATATGAATAAAATTAAAATACCTCAAAATAACAAAAATACTCTTAAACTAACTAAAAATAGAAAAAGCGAAATTTGTTTGAATCTAATCAGATAAAAAGCGAATTCACACTTTACGATTAATCTCTCTAATTAATGTCTTTTTCTACAATGAATTTGCTTTATATAGTCAAAAGTAAAATAAGTACTAATCAAAACAAAACTTTGATTTTAGAGACAAGTCCAAATAAATTTGGAAACTGTAAAACAAATCTGAACAAGCTAAAATACTGCAAATTAACAAAAATAATCTTTACCTAAAAACAGACAAACGTTAAAACAGACCCATAGACAATAGAATTTGGCCCTAAATGTTTGACAAAATCATCCAACAAAAATATGCGAAATCGAAATACCCTTTGGACAATATTCATGGATGAAAATACGATACTCTAGCCAAAAGTTGTGCATGTTTACATACATCTTGTGCGTTTTCATATATCCTTTTTATGTTTCGCTTTTCTATGTTCAGAATATTTTCTAATATCTTATTCTCATAATTTTCTCCCTCAAAAGGATTTGACCTCGAATTTACTTTCAAATTGATTATGCTTTTCTTGAACTTTCTTTACCTTTTTCTTGAATTTTCTTTCTTTTTTCTTGAACTTCTTTTGTAGAATCTTTTAAATATTCTTTGCTGTTTTTTTAATTTCATTTTTTTCTCAACTTAATGAAAAAAATAAAAAAAAGACCTGATTTTAGAATCTAAGTTCTGATACCAACTGATGTCAATGTCGTTACAGGATGTAACAAACACAAGATTTGATATAGCCCCAAGAAAGTTAAAATTAGAGTTACGATCTTGACTTGATTATTGAATCACGAAACAAGGATGGAAGGTTTGAATGCCAAAAAGATTGGAAATGTTTGATAAGTTTTGGATAGCTCAATTAAGAACAAGATAGAAAGCGAAACTGTGACTTATTATTAATCTCTTTAATTAATGTCTTGTTTATACAATGAATTTGCTTTACATAGGCAAACATAAAATAAATCATAATCAAAATAAAAATAAAAATTCTAGAGACAAATCCAATTTAACTTGAAAACTATAAAACAATCCAAATATAAGTATTGTAGAATAACAAAAAAATACCCTTAAACTAACAAAAAAAAAAAAGGAAAATGTTGAAATAGACCAATAAACAACGGAATATGGCTGAAACTTAATGGAAAGATAAAAATAAAACCTGATTTTAGAACTAAAGCTCTGATACCAACCGATGTCACCCCATTGCAGGATGTATCCAAGAACCCACACAAGTTTTGATAGAACCCCAAGAAAACTAAAATTAGAGTTATAATTTTGACTACATTTCTTGAATCAAGAACCAAGGCTAAAAGGATAGAACGCCACGCCACAATGATTGAAAATCTTTGATAAGTTCTTGATAGTCAATTAAGCACTAGATAGAAAGCGTAAATCTCACTTTATGATTTATCTGTCAAACTAATGTCATGTTTGTACAATGAATTAGCTTTACATGGGAAAACATAAAATAAATCCAAATCCAAATCAAAACAAAACTACAATTCTAAAGACAAATTCAAATAAATTTGGTAACTATAAAAAAAATCTGAATGAACCTGAAATATTGCAAAATAACAGAAATAGCTTTAAACTAACTAAAAGGAAAACAACGCTGAAACACACCCCTAATGAACGATATTTGTCCATAAAAGTTTGACTTAGTCATCCAAGAATAATATGCAAAATTGAAATGCCAAAGTCCTCATGAATGAAAATTCGACACCTGAACGGAAAGATATGCATGTTTTCGTACATCATATTTTCATACATCATATGGGTTTTTGTATATTATTCTTATCCTTCACTTTTCTATAGTTTAGAATTTTTTCTGATAATTGATTCGCATCGTTCCCACTCCATTTTCAAAAGTATTCGACCTCGAATATTCACCTTCAAATTGAATATACTTTTCTCGAAATTTCTTTGTCTTTTTTTCCTTGAATTTTCTTCCTATTTTCTTGAACTTCCTTGGTAGAATCTTTGAAAGATCTTTTCTTCTTTTAATTTCGTTTTTTACTCAACTTAATGGACATTTATATATATATATATATAAAAGCCTTAAACTAACTGAAAAAAATAAATGCTAAAAGGCCCCCCTAAACAACTGAATTTGGCCCTGGAAGTTTGATAAAGTTATCCAACAAAAATATGTAAACTCAAAATACGCTTTCGATTGTACTCATGGACGAAAATTCAACACTCGAACTGAAAGTTATGCATGTTTTTATACATCCTGTGCACTTTCATATATCCTTTTTATTGTTCACTTTTCTAATTTGTTTACAATTTTTCTGATAACTAATCATTTCCTTCATCTTCCAATGGATTCGACCTCAAATCTCTACCTTCAAATTGAATATACTTTTCTCGAACTTTCTCAGCCTTTTTCTTTAATTTTCTTGCTTTCTTTTTGAACTTCCTTTTCAGAATCTTTTAAATGTTGTAGAGATTTTTTTTTTCATATGCAACTTATTGAAAGATAAACCTGATCTTAGAACCAAGGTTTTGATACCAACTGATCTCAATCCCTTTTAAAAATGTACCCCGAAACCCACACATGATTTGATAGTACTCGAAGAAAGCAAAAATCAGAGTTATAATATTGAGAAGATTTCTCGAATCAAGGCTGTAAGGGTAAAATGCCACAAAATTGAAACTTTTCGATAAGTTCGGGATAGTTCAATTAAAAACAAGATAGAAAGCGAAAATCCCACTTTATGATTAATCTCTCAAATTAATGTCTTCTTTGTACTACGATTTTACTTTATATTGGCAAACATAAAGTATATCCTAATAATAATAATATAAAAAACTATGATTCTAGAGACAGATCCAAATAAATATGAAAACTATAAAATAAATCTGAATGAAACTAAAATACGACTAAATAACAAAAATACCCTTAAATTAACTAAAAATAGAAAAAGGCTAAAACGGACCCCTAAACAACGGAATTTAGCCATGAAAGTAAGACAAAGTCATGAAAATAATTAGTAAAGTTGAAATACGCTGTGGATTGTATTTATGAACAAAAATCCGACACCAGAGCTAGAAAGTTATGCATGTTTTCATACATCTTGTGCATTTTCGTTTGCTAGCTTTTCTAATTGGATTTTTTTTTTCTTTTCAGATAATTGATTTGCATTATTCCCTCCCTTTTCAAAAGAATTCGACCTAGAATCTTCATCTTCAATTTATGCTTTATGAGAATTATCTTTGCCTTTTTCTGGAATTTTCTTGCTTTCTTCTTGAACTTCTTTTGTAGAATCTTTTTAATGTTATTTGCTATTTTTTTTTTAATTTCGTTTTTACACAATGAAATGGAAATATAAAAATGAAACCAGATTTTAGAGTCAAAGCTCTGATGGCAACTGATATCCACCCCGTTGCATCAATTTCACATAAACCAAACACCAAAACACATACATCCATAACATCGTCAGAGTTTTGAAGATCAAAGAAGGTGATCGGAGTTCCGATTGTTGGAAAATGAGGAGTTCTCATTGATCCACGAGAGATAGACGAATTCAGAAGATCGAGAATTGGTGCAGTAGCATGCAATTCAGGAGGGCTTTGGTGATTACAGTCAGGAAGTTAGAAAGTACTAGAGTTAGTCGAGTCTGTCAGTATTGTAAGTTGATTCGTTTATAGTGGATTTTTACTTATTTCAGCCCGGAGTTTTTATCCAGTTACGGGTTTTCTCTGTCAAAAATTTTCAAGAGTTATGTATTTTTCAGTAATTTATTAAATGCGGCAATTCGACATAAGATAGTAGTTCTTGTGAATTCATTTGGATTAATTAATTACTGTGACTTGTTGCAATTATTAATTGATAAATTTAAATTTCGTATAAACATTGTTCACCCCCTTGTAGGTATTAGTTGGGTTTTGAACTTTGTTATTTCAAGTGGTATCAGAACCGCATTTCGATTCCTGACCCATATTTAATCCATATGAGCCAGTCTCTTCCTCTGCCTCCATTTTTTTTTATAGAAGCAATGAAGTATATTGGAAGGTTCTATGAGAGCCTTCCTTATGTCTCTAGAGAGCGGATTTGGGTTAGTGTACAAAATGGTTGGGCCGTCTCTTCCTCTACTGTTTCAGGTGTAGTTACCCCATGGACATTTCTCTTTGGGTCAAGGATGAACTAGTTGAGTGCAATTGTAGTAAAGGGCTCCATGCCCTGTTTATGACTGTGTCTGCTGAAGAGTTTAAGAGAGTGTCGATATGTGAAATCACGAAAGAAGTTTGAGATATTTTAGAGACCACACACGAGGGAACCAAAACCATTAAAAATTCCAAGCTGCGGATGTTAACCACTAGGTTTGATAAATTCGACACTCGAACTGAAAGTTATGAATGTTTTTATACATCCTGTGCATTTTTGTATATCCTTTTTATTGTTCACTTTTCTAATTTGTTTACAATTTTTCTGATAACTAATTTGCATCATTTCCTTCCTTTTCAAATGGATTCGACCTCGAATCTCTACCTTCAAATTGAATATGCTTTTCTCGAACTTTCTTAGCCTTTTTCTTTAATTTTCTTGCTTTCTTTTTGAACTTCCTTTTCAGAATCTTTTAAATGTTGTAGGGATTTTTTTTTCATATGCAACTTATTGAAAGATAAACCTGATCTTAGAACCAAGGTTTTGATACCAACTGATCCCAACCCCTTTTAAAAATGTACCCCGAAACCAACATATGATTTGATAGTACTCGAAGAAAGCAAAAATCAGAGTTATAATATTGAGAAGATTTCTCAAATCAAGCTTGTAAGGGTAAAATGCCACAAAATTGAAAAATTTCGATAAGTTCGGTATCTTTCAATTGAAAACAAGATAGAAAGCAAAAATCCCACTTAATCTCTCAAATTAATGTCTTCTTTGTACTACAATTTTACTTTATATTGGCAAACATAAAGTAAATCCTAATAATAAGAATATAAAAAACTATGATTCCAGAGACAGATCCAAATAAATATGAAAACTATAAAATAAATCTGAATGTAACTAAAATATGACTAAATAACAAAAATATCCTTAAATTAACTAAAAATAGAAAAACGCTAAAACGGACCCCTAAACAATGGAATTTGGCCATGAAAGTAATACAAAGTCATGAAAATAATATGTAAAGTTGAAATACGCTATGGATTGTATTTATGAACAAAAAATCCGACACCAGAGCTAGAAAGTTATGCATGTTTTCGTACATCTTGTGCATTTTCGTTTGCTAGCTTTTCTAATTGGTTTAGAGTTTTTTTTTTTCCTTCAGATAATTGATTTGCATTATTCCCTCCCTTTTCAAACGAATTCGACCTAGAATCTTCATCTTCAATTTATGCTTTATGAGAATTATCTTTTCCTTTTTCTGGAATTTTCTTGCTTTCTTCTTGAACTTCTTTTGTAGAATCTTTTTAATGTTTTTTGCTATTTTTTTTTTAATTTCGTTTTTACACAATGCAATGGAAATATAAAAATGAAACCTGATTTTAGAGTCAAAGCTCTGATAGCAACTGATATCACCCCGTTGCAGAATGTAACCCGGAACCCACACAAGATCTGGTAGAATCCAAAGAAAGCTAAAATCAGAGTTATAATCCTAATTATATTTTTTTGAATCAAGAACCAAGGGTGCCACAAAAATTGAAAATCTTTGATGAGTTCTGGATTGTTCAATTAAGAATAAGAAAGAAAGCGATAATCTCACTTTATGATTAATCTCTCAAATTAATGCCTTGTTCGTACAGTGAACTTGCTTTATATAGGCAAACATAAAACAAATTCTAATAATAATAATAATAAAAAAACAAAATAGTGATTCGAGAGACAAATCTAAACAAACTTAAAAACAATAAAACTAATTTGAATAAAACTAAAATATTGCAAAACAATAAAAATGCCCTTAAACTAAAACAAGAAAAAACGATAAAATGGACCCCAAAACAACATAATTCGGCCCTGAAAGTTTGACATAGTCATCCAAAAAGATAATATCTGAAGTGGAAATACGCTTTGGATTGTACTCGTGTATGAGAATCTGATACTCGAGTTGAAAGTTATGCATATTTTCATATATATCTCATGCATTTTCATATATCATTCTTATCATTCACTTTTCTAATTGGTTTACATTTTTTTTTCTGATAACTAATTTGTAATTCTATCCCTCTTCAAATGCTTTCTACCTCGAATCTTCACCTTCATATTGAATATGTTTTTTTCGAACTTTCTTAGCCTTTTTCTTGAACTTTCCTTTTTGAATCTTTAGAATGTTCTTTGCAGTTTTTTTTTTTTTTTAAATTTCGTTTTTTTGTGCACCTTAATGGAAAGATAAAAGCAAAACATGATTTTAGAGCCAAAGCTCTTTTACCAATAGATCAACCCCATTGAAGGATGCACCCCAGAACCCACACAAGATTTGATAGTATCCGAAGAAAGCTAAAATCTGAGTCTTAATCTTGACTAGTTCTCGAATCAAGAACCATGGCTAGAAGGGTTGAACGTCACAATGATTTAAAATCTTTGAGAAGTCCTTGATAGTTTAATTAAGGACGAGATAGAAATAAAAAATATCACTTTATGATTAATTTCTCAAATTAGTGTCTTGTTTGTTCAATGAATCTGTATTATATTGGCAAACATAAAATAAATCCTAAACAAAACAAACATATGATTCTAGACACAGATCCAAATAAACTTGGAAACTATAAAACAAAACTAGATGAAACTAAAATGCGACAAAATAACAAAAATACATTTAAACTAAACTAAAAACAGAAAACACCAAATTGGATCTCTAAACAATGGAATTCAGCCCTTAAATTCTGACAAAGTAATTCAAAAAAAGTATGCAAAATCGAAATACGCTTTGGATTGTACTCAGGGATGAAAGTTCGACACTCGAGCTGAAAGTTATGCATGTTTTCGTATATCTTGTGCATTTTAGTAGTATAACCTTCGCTTTTCTAATTGGTTTAGAATTTTTTATGATAATTGATTTGCAATAAAGTCAAAAGAATCCGACCTCAAATCTTCATCTTCAAGTTGAATATGCTTTTCTCTAACTTTCTTTGCTTTGTTTTTGGATTTTCTTTTTTTTTTCTTCAAGCAGAATCTTTTTAATGTTCTTCGCCTTTTTTTTTCACAAACGGAAATATGAAAACAAAACCTGATTTTAAAGTCAAAATTCTGATATCAACAGATGTCAACCTCGTCACAAGATGTATTTTGAAACTCACACAAGCTTTTTTAGAACACCAAAAAACTAAAATCAGAGTTATAATCCCAATTAGATTTCTTGAATAAAAAACCAAGGGCATAAGGAATGAACGCCACAAAGTTTGAAATTTTTTGATAAAATCTAGATAGTTCAATTAAGAACAAGATAGAAAATCTCTCAAATTATTGTCTTCATGTACGATCAATTTGTTGTATATAGGCAAACATAAAACAAATTCTAATAAAAAATGATTCTAGAGACAATCAAAATAGACTTGAAACAATAAAACAAATCCGAATAAAACTAAAATAGTGCAAAAAAAAAAACCCCTTAAACTAATGCTATAACAGTGTACCACCCATAAGCAACGAAATTTGGCCATGAAAGTTTGACAAAGTCATCCAATAAAAATATACAAGATTGAAATACACTTTTGGATTATATTCATGGACGAAAATTTGACATCCGAACTGAAAGTTATGCATGTTTTCGTACTTCCCGTGCGTTTTCGTATATCCTTCTTATTCTTTGCATTTCTAATTGCTTTAGAATTTTTTTATTTCTTTAATAATTGATTCACACCATTGTCCCCCTTCAATATGTTTTTTTCTTGAACTTTCTTTGCTTTTTCTTGATTTTTTCTAGAATTTTCTTTGTGGATTCTTTTGAATGTTCTTTGTGGTTTGTTTTTTTACGCAACTTAGTGGAAAGAAAAAAAATAAAGCCTAGTTTTAGAGCTAAACCTCTAATATCAACTAATGTAACCCCATTGCAGAATATACCTTGAAACCCCCCACAAGATTTGATGTAATCCCAAGAAAGCTAAAATCAAAGTTATAATCTTGACTTTCTTGAATCAAGAACCAATGCTAGTAGGGTTGAACGCCACAAAAATAAAAAAATCTTTGATAGGTTCTGGATAGATCAATTAAGAACAAGAAAGCGAAAATATAACTTTATAATTAATCTCGCAAATTAATGTCTTGTTTGTACAATGAATTTGCTTTTTATTGGTAGACATAAAATAAATTCTAATAAAAAGAAAGTTATGATTCTAGAAACAAATCAAAATAAATTTGGAATCTATAACACAAATTTGAAAACAAACTAAAATACTACAAAATGACAAAAATATCGTTAAATGGACTAAAAATAGAAAAATTCTAAAAATGGACCCCCAAACATTGGAATTTGACCTAGAAAATTTGACACAGTCATCCAACAAAAATATGCAAAATCGAAATACGCTTTGGATTGCACCCATGAACGAAAATTCAATACTCGAGTTCAAAGTTATGCATGTTTTTGTACATCCTATGCAGTTTCTTATATCCTTCTTATTCCTCTATGTTGTAATTGGATTAGAATTTTTTTTTTTAATAATAGATAAGCTTCATTCCCTCCCCTATCAAAAGGATTCGACCTTGTATTACGTTTTTCTCAAATTTTCTTTGCTTTTTTCTTGAATTTTCTTGCTGTTTTTCTTGGAATTCGTTTGCAGAATCTTTTGAACGTTTTTTTTTTTTTAGTTTTCGTTTTTTACAGAACATAATTGAAAGAAAAAATAATAATAATAAAGCCTGATTTTAGAGCCAATGCTCTGGTACCAACTAATTCAACCCACTGCAGGTTGTGCCTTGGAACCTCACAAGATTTGATATAACCCCAAGAAAGTTAAAATCAGAGTTTTAATCTTGACTAGATTTCTTGAATCTTGAATCAAGGCCGGAGGGATTGAATGCTGCATAGATTGAAAATCTTTGACAAGTTCTGGATAATTCAATGAAGAACAAAATAGAAAGCAAAAATATCACTTTATTAATCTCTCAAACATTTGTCTTGTTTGTACAATGAATTTGCTTTCTATTGGCAAACATAAAAAAATTCTAATCAAAAGAAAACTATGATTCTAGAAACAAATCCAAATAAATATGGAAACTATAAAACAAATCTGAAAAAAAAACAAAAATACTACAAAATAACGAAAATATCTTTAAACTAACTAAAAACAGAAAAACGCTAAAATGAATCCCAACCATTGGAATTTCGCTCAGAAAGTTTGACACTATCATCCGACAAAAATATGGAAAATCGAAATACGCTTTGTATTGTACTCGCTGACGAAAATTTGACACATGAGCTAAAAGTAATGCATGTTTTCCTACATCCCATGTGTTTTCACATATCTTCCTTATCTTTCGCTTTTCTAGTTGGTTTAAAATTTTCTCTAATAATTGATTCGCATCATTCCCCTCTTCAGAAGGATTCGATCTCGAATCTTTGCCCTCAAATTGAATATGATTTTTTTGAACTTTCTTTGCCTTTTTTCTTGATTTTTCTTAATTTTTTCTTGCACTTCTTTTTTAAAATCTTTTAAATGCTCTTTGCTATTTTTTTTTTTAAGTTCCTTTTGTTTTACACACTTAATGGAAAGAAAAAAACAAAACCTGATTTTTGAGCCAAATGATACTTGCCGATGTAGACCCCATTGCAAAACATACCTTGGAACCCACACAAAATTTGGTAGAACCCCAAGAAAGCTAAAATCAGATTCATAATCTTGACTAGAGTTCTTGAATCAAGAACTAAGGCTGGAAGGGTTGAACTTAAGTTCTAGATAGTTCAATTATGAACAAGATAGAAAGCAAAAATCTCACTGTGTTCTAGCTCAAAGAAGGTCTAAATTGTATTATAGAGGAGATGGATAATTTCAAATCCTTAAGAAGAATAATGACAATGCCTACAAAGTGGACCTCCCAAGAGTATAATGTGTCTGCTACTTAAACCCTCACCTGGTTTGAATTTCATGCATCTTCTTCCTTTGTATGCTTGAGAAAAATAATTTTCACTCTTCTTTTCAATTTGAAGACAAACCTTCTCATGGATTGACTTTACCAATCCAGCCTTATTCTTCCGATTTAAACTACATCTTTTATCAATAGGTAAATGAATTAAATCCAAAGATGTTTACTTTAAAAGCCATTCAGAATTTCAAAAGGAATAAGAAGTATTAAAATGCATAGCCCTATTATTGATTATAGTGCGTAAAAGTTGACTAAGTGTTCAATTAAATACTTCGATTTTCATCTTCTTGATAATGCATCAGCAACTACGTACCCCTTACCACATTTATACTGAATATAAAATGAAAAGATTTGAATATACTTCATCCATCTCACATGCCTCTTATTCAACTTACCTTGGCCCTTGAGATGTTTCAAAAATTCATGATTAGTCTCCTTCGGCCATATCTCCAAATTTCAAACAAGAGTATAAAGATCTTTGTCATATATGGGGTAATTCAAAGATGCTGAGCTTAGCTTCTCATTGAAAAAAGCTATGGCAACCTATCCTGCATCAAAACGGCTCCAATTTCTTTTCCTAAGGCATCACATTCAATTTCAAAACTTTTGTTAAAGTTAGCGGTACTAAATGGGTGCAGAATACAACATATCCTTAATAAAATTAAATGCATGTTCTTGTTATCCCAATGAAAATCAACACTTGTTTCACAATTTCACAGTGTAGCAAGTAAGCTTAAAATCTCTAACAAATCGCCTACAAAAAACTAGCTAAACCATGAAAGCTTCTTACCTTGGTGGCGCTTTTAGACTTTGGCCACTCCTTGGTGGCTTTAACATTCTCTTCTTCCTCCTCAATACATTTTATACTAACAACAAGACAAAGAAAAATGACTCTTTCCATGCAAAAGGTACATTTCTTAAGATTAGCATATAGTTTTTCATGTCATAAAACATCAAGCACACATCTCAAATGGTTAACATGCTCATCTAAACTTTTCCTATATATTAGGATATCATCAAAATATATTACTGCAAATTTTCCAATGTTTGCACACAAAAATGATTCATTAACTCATGAATGTACTAGGTGCTAATTAAGACCAAATGACATAATCAACCACATAAATAGCCCATGTTAAGTCTTAAAAATAGTTTTTCATTCTTCTCGTATCTATTTTACTAAAAATACATTACCCATGTAATTCATTGAGCATATCATCTAACCTAGGTATGAGATAATGATACTTTAATAGTTATATTGTTGATTACTCCATAATCAACGAACGTTCTTCATGTCCCCTTCTTTTAGGTACAAGTAACACTGGCACATCATATGGACTTGTGCTCTCCTTCATGTACCCTTTGCCCTTAACTCCTCAACTTGCCTTTGAAATTCCTTCGTCTTCTTGGGATTACTTCTATAGATGGTCGATTTGGAATAACAACTTCTGGTACAAAATCAATCTGGTGCTCAATGCTTCTAATGGGTGGCAACCTACTAGACATTTCCTCATAAAACACGTCTTCAAATTCATGCAATGATGAAATAGCCAAACTATAGAAGGATTGGTTAGTTTTTTTAAGATTATGGTAGGATTCCTTGTATACCAGAGATCATAAGTTGGTTTTCCAAGAAAACCCTCTTACTATCACTCTCTTTTGCATAAAAACTCATTTTTGTCTTTCATTTTCTTTCTATAGGCTCTCTATCTTTTTTCTCTTGTGGTTCTACTCTTTTTTCATGATTTTCTGCAAGCACTCTATTTTGTCTACCAACGTTTCTTTTTTTTTTTGAATTTTTTGGTCTCACTCTCATTTTTTCTCTCTTTCTTTTTCTTTTTTTACCTATTCTTTTAATTTCAATTGGTCCTCATAGACCTGTTTTGGTGTTAAAGGAACAAGTAATCGTTTTTCCATCTTTGAAAAAGTTGTACCTATTCTTAAAACCATCATGGATCACCTTCCTATCATACAGGGTCTTCCCAACGAATATGGCCAGCATGCATAAGTACTACATCGCACATCACCTCATCACTATACCTCCCAATAAAGCTAACTAGAAATTGCACAAACCTTGACTTTTCCACACTCATCCAAGTACTGTAACTTATATAGGTCTAGGACGTTTTAACACAGACAACACAACTTCTCTACAAGGGTGGTACTAACTACATTGGTTTAACTCCCTCCATCTATAATCATACTACACATGTTAACATATCATCTAGTATGAAATATATACTTTCCCTTGTAATGTTCCAAAAATAATAATAATAATAACAATAATAATAATAATAATAATAACAATAATAATAATAATAATAATAATAATAATAATAATAATAATAATAATAATAA